>CAAKHG010019530.1:21932-51400 GCA_901007715.1 Dactylopterus volitans
CACTCACACGACTTAGCTGAGGTGAAACAGGAAACGCCCGTGAGCTGGTTGCTAAACAGGTAAAGGGGGACACATTGTTTTGCTGTGAGGGGATTATGCTGAGTTTGCCGTTCATCGAAGGTTTGTGTGCGTGCGGCGTGGGCTCATATATCAAGTCGTAGAGCGGCCCTCAAGCCAGATAGTGTGACATGTCCAAGCTCACGTTTATGGCAATGAAATAAGCCTCTTTAATTAGCAGTTGAGTGGCGTTTCAGAAACTGTCAGTTTAGTTCTCATCTTTTCGTGAATATACAGTAGCTTTCTGCTTGTGTTGCCACAGTACTACCAAATGTTATCTAAAATTAACATAACTATATGTTATATGTATATAGGGTTAGGGGTAAGTGAGTGCACATAACTCAGCATAGATAGAATCAACACATGATAATGTGCCAACCATGCAAGCTATACTTAATTTGTAATCCCTGTTTGTTGTTATTGTATTTTACAACAGTAAAACAACTGAAATATGTCAACTTTGGTTCTAGAAAACGGCGATGGAATTTTTTTCACAATTTTCTGCCACATAAAAATTATTCTATTAAGCAGCTAATAAAGAAGATATTTGGAATCGTTGCAGTTGCGCGGATGTAAGCCAAAGTTTTGGCGCCCCTTCGAATGAACTGAAAATTTGGTGAATTATGTTTCATGTTTTAAATGTCACAGCTCAAACAAAAAAGTTATTTAGCCTTCATAAAGTTTTGGGTGTTTTCCACATTGAAGGGAAATTTTTCCTCCTTTGATTTTTATTAGTTGGCTCTTGTGGTGTAGATGCTCTGCTGTGCTTGATTGTTTAGAGAGGCTGATTAGTGGTGTATTTGAAAGACGGAACTTCCATTTCTCGTTTGAAAGAGAAAAGTGTCTGTTGTCTCTTTTTCTTATGCCCTCGCTGAAATTTAATTGGGATTTCACAGTTTATGCAAAGTTTTCAAAAATGGGACAGTGAACGAAATAGAAAGTAGTGGATTATTTGGCATTCATTCAATCAAATCCAGAATATTTAAAAAGGTATCTGTGGATGAACATCCCAACTCCACCAGATCCTGACTGCTTATTTATCTCTGCCAGGTTCTTCTTTCCATCTCCTCTCATGCATGCAGAACTGGACAAAGAGGTTTGGGATTGTTGAGCTCCTCACTGAGGCACTACGGTGTACACAATCCAGGAAACAAAAATAAATTCCTTTTATTATCTCCTCTATCCTCCTTTCTTCTCCTACCCCGGTCAGTGGACATAAAAAGCCCCTTCATGCACTTGGCAAAGCGGTCGGTGTTAAATTACCTGGGACCTGTGCCTCCCTCAGCATTCCAGTGTAATTAAGAAGATCTGCAGGGTCCACAGCAACCATCCAGAAAGCAGAGGACCAAAAGGGGAAAAAAAGAAAAAAATGTGTATCTATTTCAGAGTAGTGTGAGGTCATCAGTGTGAGTATTTTTTTTTTGTTGTTGTTGTTGATAGAAAGTAGAAAAGCTGGTGTGTATCACCTCCCTTCCCCATTCCCTCAGTCACTGGGAGAAAAAAAGAAACGTGAGTGATTGTATCAGGATGCAGAAGATGGCTTAGAAGTGAAGTCATATGGGCTGTGCAGACATAAAGGGGAATTAGAAAAGGGGAGAAAAAAAAGGGTCATGTGTCCACCAATCAACATGTGCCGGAGCGGCTCTAAGCACAAATGGAGTTGTGGCAGATGTTGTCTGAATAATGAGCGGGGGCGGGGCATGAAACCCTCTGCCAGGAGGGTGTCTGTCACTGCGAGGGGAGCGATGAGAGAGAAAGGCCAGGCTTTTTTGTTTATCTGGGAGTACCAGCTCTCTCCAGAACTGCCCACAATTTTTTGTGAGCCTGCCGGATCATTTGTCTGTGGATATTCCACTTTTGCACTGAACATTTTCCTTTAGCCCACGTGGATGCTACAAGGATTTCAGGGAAAAAAAGAAGCACTTTGGACGAGAGGATATGTGACTTTAAGTTTTGGCAACGCGAGGAGACGCACCGAAAGGAACATTGTTTGGATAAGTGCATAAAGAGATCGGATTTGCATTATTCATGCTGTCAGTGATGCTGCTTTACGGTCCTAGAATTTGTTTGGGATTATTTAAATGTGTGACAAATTTGCATTGGAAGCCTTTATTTTTTTTAATGTAATTGGTTGAATGTCATTTTTATGAGAAAATAAGTGAAAGACCTTCAGTATTTATTTGTGAGCTGCTCGTTTTGCACACAGTTGTTCTGCCAATGTGCAACTTTTTTAATGATGAGTATGCACTAAAGCAACATACACCTCATCGTATTTTTGCTACAATCGGTGGTGTGTGGTAAATTGAGACAGTTGTCTCAGCATGGGGAAGCCGCTGAGCAGACCAGATTGCCTCAGACAAAACCCTTCCTGTGTAGGGAAGGGGGAGGAGGAGGACCTGAACATTGATGACTGCTATGTGCCTCAGAGATCCATTTATGACACTGTCCGGCTCAACGAGCAGATAGACTCCAGCTCGAAAGGCAGCCTTTCCTCCCGTCACTTCACAGGCACTCTTCCCTACACGCACCGCACGCTAGACCTCAGCAGCCTCTGCGGAAATGGAGCTCTTTCCCCTTCAAGCTCATTCGAGCTCAGAAGCCGCAAACCTGCCACGCTGGACGAGCGCGCCGTCTTTGATGGGCTCAAGCTCAACGGGAACTTCATCAGAGCCACTGATACGGTGCTGCCCAAGTCACGTCCGCAGGGGGGCGAGAAGAAGGAGCATCCTCATTATCGACGGTCATGGCGGACTTTTGCCCCCACGAATTTGGGCGAGTATGCCAGCCGTAGTGGACCTTTGTGCTCCGGGAGCGTGGAGCGGCCGGGGTTGATCAGCGGCAGGAGAGGTCAGAGTATGACCAGCTCTCTGACATCCGAAGAGGACTCGGGTCTGTACAGCCCCACTGTGGAGAGGGAGCGCCATGGTCATCGAT
This sequence comes from Dactylopterus volitans, assembly GCA_901007715.1. Lineage (NCBI taxonomy): Eukaryota > Metazoa > Chordata > Actinopteri > Syngnathiformes > Dactylopteridae > Dactylopterus > Dactylopterus volitans. The sequence goes on from CAAKHG010019530.1 coordinate 24,924, forward strand.
CAGACAAGAGAGGTTGTCCTGGTACCAGAAGCCTCTCATCCTCAGAGGCGATGCACTTGTCTGGGGACCTGAAAACTGGCCGATCGCTTAGCTCAGGGCAGGAGGAGTTCCCATTCTCCCCCGCCCGGAATAACCGTTCTCTTTACCACAGTAGCAGCCTGATCCGGGAGCCGCGGAAGCCACAATCTGGCATGACGGACCTGAATGGAAAGGATACTCTGAGCAATGGGGAGTACAAATACTCTACAGGCAGGTCATCATCTGGGTCAGCCTCCAGGACTCACAATGAGAGCTCCGGGTGGCGTTCCAGGACTTTAACAGACTATGATGAGCTACCCACCGCTGAGCTCTTAGAGGATGTGTCACCTCAAGAGGACTGTGAGTTGGTCAGTGTGGTGGTGACGCAGCCTGAGACGTACGGAAACTCTGTAACTCTACCCATAGAATGCCGCCAGCAAAGACAGCCATGTGCTGTGCTGCAAGGAGCGTCCAAATACAACATGGAGGAGCTGGAGGAGTTTCTGCAATCGGTTGAGGCCTGTCTGCCCAAAAATTTACAGGCTGGCGGGCAAGAGATCGAGGCCTTCCTGAATGCCATCGCTGCATGTCCTGAGATGGACCCTTTGGGTTATTTTTCAGCACAGGTGCCAAAATAGGCTGTTAATTTCTAGAAATGTTGCACTACCATGTCGAGGATATTTGTCTTTAGATTTGTTCTTCCTGGCTGCTGGTTGGGTGTTTGTGTGTGTGTGTGACAGTGGATTTTGTATAAATATCTATCTATCTATCTATCTATCTATCTATCTATCTATCTATCTATCTATCTATCTATCTATCTATCTATCTATCTATCTATCTATCTATCTATCTATCTATCTATCTATCTATCTATCTATCTATCTTTGTGGTTGCCTTCATGACGTGGCATGGCGGGATGGTCAGTGTCATTGTCAGTAAGACAAAAAAACATTTTTCAAGGACATGACACAAGCAATGCATCACTGAAATTGCTGTATTGTCAGTTACATATCAGTCTTTCAGCTGCCCTTTGATCAATCTGAACCAGAATATCCAACTTTCAGAAAATGAACTTCCAAATGTATTTAGAACACTTATCAGTCATTTGTTGTGATTCTTGGATTGACTGTAGGCGTTCCAGAAAGAGGAGATTGATCCACTGCAGACACAGCTACAAGACATCAACTCGCTGAGTCAGAGCCTGATCCAGAATGCTGCCAAGGGCACCAACACTAAGAAGATGGAGGATGACCTGGAGGACGTCAACACAAAGTGGAACTCCCTCAATAAAAAGGTCTGTTACCTACTGCCGGCCTTCACTTTTGAATAGTGGTCTTTAAAAGAGAGCGACAGTTCCATGCTTTTTTTTTCTTTTTTCAAATTGTTGACCCCTCCTCTCCTTTTTTTACTCTTCCTCTAAAATGTTTCACTGACGAAATACTTCTGCATATTTTAAGCTACAAAAATCTTTTCAGTTATCACAATGTCTAGCTTTGTATAAACCACTTTTTACTTCTTTCTCAGGATAACTTTTCATGATTTTAAGTTTTTACAAAAAGTATCAGTGAAATTGAATTGAATTACATGTTTCGATGCAAATAATGCTAATACTTTGCATACAGTCTTGATTATCCTAGGGTTATAATTAATTGTTTCAATGGGTTTATCGTGTGGTTTTTTTTCCTTTTTTTCTTTTTGGCATTTATTCAGCTTTAACAATTCCATTCAGCTCTCTTGTGATAGTTTTATCCTTTTATGAGTTTCTGGGCACGAGTTTACGTTGGCTCTAAAACAGGTAACATCTTAATTTGCCATGTGGTCTGCAGATCGCTGAGCGTTCAGCTCAGCTGCACGAAGCCCTGCTGCATTGTGGAAGGTTCCAGGACGCTCTTGAGTCACTGCTCAGCTGGTTGACTGACACCGAGGAATTGGTGGCCAATCAAAAACCTCCATCTGCAGAGTACAAAGTGGTCAAGGCACAGATACAAGAACAGAAAGTAAGCATGTGGCACAAACGCATAAACACTTAACACCCCAGCAATTCTATTTTTGACTTTCCACTTCAACACGCAGCCTTATAACTTTACCATTCATCTTCTGTAATTGACACCAATTGTTAAACATGAATGCGGTACACAAAAGTTTTGACTTTAATGGATACTTAATTTGTGCGCGTGATTTACTGTTTTTCACCAGGAAAACAGCTCTGAGGGCATGTTAAAGGTGCCCAGTAACTCTTCTCCTTTGTTTGCCTCCGACAGCTCCTACAGAGACTGCTGGATGACCGTAAGCCAACAGTAGAGCTGATAAAAAAAGAGGGAGGGAAGGTTGCAGAGCTGGCAGAGTCTGGGGATAAGGAAAAGGTTGCAAAAGAGATCGAATGCCTCGGGCAGAGGTGGGACACTCTGCTTAAGAAGGCTGAAAACAGGTCGGTATGAACGCACTGTTTCGGTACGCAAAAGAATTAAATGTTGCTCCTGAAAAGTATCTAAAACACTGTGATTTGTTGCGAATGTGATACAGGTGTGTGCCTGTATTTAAACTCTTTCCTTCTACTTATGTTCAAAGGACAAGTTAATTGTTTTGAGAAATACACCTATTGGAATTTGATTACAAGGTCGATGTCACTTTCATATCTTTACCAAGAAAATTAAGCTACAGCAAAAAGGTACTTCATTTCGCAGTAAAAGTAGGTTTCGCGCGGCCAAACACACAAGATGCAGTGTAATGGGATGGTGAATTTTGGAAAAACGTGGGACAAGTTAACTGTTTACCCACATTTCCGGTCTCCTTTCCCAGTCGCTGTAAGCTAACCAGATTCCAGCGGTAGCTTTGTATGATGTTTACCTTACAAACACGTGCGGTTTTGAGCTTCACATCTAACTCTGCAGTCTGCCAGTTTTCAGTCAGGCTCTTACTGAATAAAAGCATCACATGTAAAAATACATTCTAATGTGATACTTAATGGTGCATATTTTTGTGTTTGGTTTGTCAATATTTTTGCTTGCTTGAAATACGCGACATTCATTCCTAATATGTTCATTAATGTGTCAGGCACAAGCAACTTGAGAGCATTTTAGTGGTCACTCAGCAGTTCCATGAGACCCTGGAGCCTCTGAGCGAGTGGCTCGCCGCCACAGAGAAGCACCTGTCCAACTCTGAACCAATTGCCACAGAGACGTCAAAGCTGGAAGACCAGATCTCTCAGCATAAGGTAACATCCATCATCTTGCGTTATTGCATTATTGCTTTTCATCCAAATTCAGTTTTATTCATCCAGCTTGTCATTTTCAGTTTTTCGCTTTGGTTTCCCCGTTGTGTTTTTCATCAAATTTCCGTTTTATATTTTTTGCTATCTGTTTGTCTTTTCTGTTTGTGTCATATTGTCCCCCGCCCACCCCACCACCCATGGTCAGGCCTTAGAGGAGGAGATTATGAATCACAGCAAAGACCTGTTTCAGGCCGTCAGCCTGGGTCAGATGCTCAAAACTGTGAGCTCAGTTGACGATAAGGACTTTGTGCAGTCCAAACTGGACGCCGCCCAGACCATTTACATTGAGCTCCAGGAGCGCTGCAGGAGGAAAGCCGAGATGCTGCAGCAAGCCCTGGCAAACGCCCAGCTTTTTGGAGAGGATGAAGTGGCACTCATGAACTGGCTCAACGAGGTGCACACAAGGCTGAGTGAAGTGTCAGTGGACGACTACAAAATAGACATTCTTGAAAAGCAGCTGGCAGAACAACGGGTACACACTCCTCCTCAGGCCAAGCATTGTGTTGTCCTTTCATTGAATCATTCTTGTTTCAGTTTTCATTTCAGTGTTTTTCAGTTGTTTGTTTTTTTTAGTTTCAATCTGCAGTCATAATGATTCTTGTTACTCTCTAAGTTTGTGGCGGTTTTTCTCTTGACAGGCTCTACAAAGTGATATTGAGTTGAGGAAGAAGAATGTAGACCAGGCTATTTCTAATGGGATGGAACTACTCAAGCAAACGACAGGCATGTCTGACCTTCTATCTCATGTCTGACCTTCTCAGTCTCACTATTTTGGCTCCATCCTATATTATTGTATTTGAAGTTCTTATTTGGGCAACAGGAGGCTTTTCAGAATTGTTCATTGTTATATTTGGCAAAATCTAGTACTCACAAGGCACCTTGTCATTTTCCTGTCAACCAGCTAATTTTTAAAGTATTCATAATTTGGCAAAAATTATCTAATTTGTCAAAACAAGTTTGAAAACATTCACTCTGATTTGATGTGGAAGTTGTAAAACATCCACCATCAACCTCAGAAGCCTTCCAGCGCTTGTGTCTTTTCCTTAGCTCCTGAGAATGTAAGAAAGCAATGAAAAGAGGAGATCCGAGGCAGGTGGAGCCAAAGTTGCCAAATGAAAACTTTTTGGTTCCATTCTTTAGAGACATCTGTTATTCACGTGCATAATTTACACCATAAGTCATGCGACTTGATAAAAGATGGATAGGTGTTTCCTTGCTTTTACAGAGGCATCTTTCCCCCCTCCTTGTCTCCTCCAGTTATACTGAAGGGATTGGTCCTTTATGATCCTTCATGAGCATGTAATAGGAACGATGCTGCTGCTAGCTTGACTATGTATGTTGTAGTAGAAGTAAAACTATCACCATTCACTCTCTACAGGTGAAGAGGTAGTGGTTATCCAAGGCAAACTAGATGGAATTAAAACAAAGTATGCTGAAATCATCTCTATGAGTGACAACGTTTTGAAGACACTGGAGCGGGTTTTGAGTCTCTCTACAAGGCTGCAGAACACCCATGAGGAGCTGAGCTCCTGGCTGGAGAAAGCGGAAGCTCAGATTAAAGCATTTAATGACCAGGAGCCAGTCGGCGAACAGCTTGTTCATGCACAAAACACGCAGAAGGTAAGAAATTCTACCATCAAAGTTTCCATTCAAGTGGCGTAAGTGAAAAATGCCAGGCAGGACTGTAGCATGAAATATATCAGGTTTTATTGCCTCATGCACATTATTTCTACGACTTGAACTCCCATCACAAAAACGTGTCCGTTTGTCCGTAATGGTGAAACTGATGCTTCCAGGCCTTGTTGAAGGAGACCAAAGAGCAAAAACCTGTAATGGACAAGCTGAATGAGTCAAGCTGTTCTCTCCTGGATCTGATCCCCTGGCACACTCGAGAGGGTCTTGACAAGTTGGTCACTGAGGATAACGAGCGGTACAGAGCTGTCTGTGACGCCATCACCCAGCAGGTCGACCAAATCAACGCAGACATACTCAAGTCACAGCAGGTGAGCCCGAGAAAGTAGTAAACTCCCATTTTGCATTCCGTCTCCTAATATTTTTGGAATTAGTATTGTTTTTGACGGATGGAAACATGAGTGACTGAGAGTTTTTCTGTGTTTCCAGTTTGAACAGGCGGCAGATACCGAATTGGCCTGGCTGACGGATGCTGAGAAGAAGTTGCTATCGATGGGTGACATCAGACTGGAGCAGGACCAAACTACAGCCCAACTCCAAGCACAGAAGGTAGCCTGCCTGTGTGCGTGTGTGCCTGTGTGTGTGTGTGTGTGTAATAGACACAGGCCTCCGTGTAATCATAGCACAGTAAACACAGAACTTTGTTTTGTAAAATCCAGCCAAACTCACTCTACCGGTTTTCCAGATCTTCTCAATGGACATCATGAGGCACAAAGATGCTATGGACGAGATCGTGAAAACAGGAAAGGTCATCATGAACAGCAAAAACCCAGAGGAAAAAGAGCTCTTGAAGGTGAAGCAAATCAAATTATTTGGTGTTTGTACATAGAGTTCCCTTTTGAAAAGTTCATGTCTTAAATATGTTTAAAAAATGTGTCCTGCCAGGCCAAGACCCAGACTCTCCTGGAGAAGTATGGCATCGTCAGTCAGCTGAACTCGGAGCGCTGTTTGCAGCTGGAGCGAGCCCAGTCACTTGCAGGCCAGTTCTGGGAGACCTATGAAGAGCTGGCGCCGTGGCTTCAGGAAACCCTGAGAACCTTCAGCCAGCTGCCGCCACCTGCCATCGAGTACGACACTCTGAGGCAACAGCAAGAGGAACTCCGGGTAAGAATCTAACAGGAGCAGGCGCTCGCATCGACACTTGTATTCAAAAGCCTTGGCAGCAGCTCTGAGAATGTTTTGTGTCCTCTGCAGCAAATGCGAGAGCTGATCGCCGAGCACAAGCCCCACATCGACAAGATGAATAAGACGGGGCCTCAGTTACTGGAGCTGAGCCCGGTGGAGGGAGTTCCCATCAAAGAGAAGTACACTGCAACTGACCAGCTTTACACGCAGCTGAAGGCTGATGTCAAACAGAGAGCCGCCACTCTGGATGAGGCCATCTCCAAATCCACTCAGGTGATTAGCACTGGTCTACTAATAAAGGAAATATTCTCAATCAATGTCCAAACATGGCTTATGTTGTCCACACAAACTCCCCATTTTAGTTTTAATAGTTTTCCATAAACTATTAAAACCAACCATTTGTATTTGTTGGTTGACTCACAAACAAACAAACAAACAAACAAACAAACAAACAAACAAACAAACAAACAAACAAACAAACAAAAATTTAGCTGACAAACATAATTATACCTCAGGTTCCAAACTGCCCAGCAGTCAAAATTAAAGTTGGTGGCAGCTGGCTGACGGGTCTTAAGGTGTCCTGAAGACATGGTGACAACTATTCATAGCTAGCTAGCCAGCTAGATATTCAGTAAGTTAGTAGGTTACTGAGCTAGCTAACTAGCAGGCTGGTTTGTTTGTTAGCGAGAAATCAGTCAGTCAGGCATTTAGTCAGAATTATTGCAACATAAGAGATAAAATATGAACCTCTGGTTGTTCCTCTACAGTTCCATGATAAAATTGACCCCATGCTGGAGTCCCTGGAGCGGATCGCCGAGCGTCTGCGTCAACCTCCCTCCATCTCAGTGGAGGTAGACAAGATCAAGGAGCAGATTACTGAGAATAAGAACGTCTCTGTGGATCTGGAGAAACTGCAGCCTTCATATGAGACACTAAAGCAGCGAGGTGAAGAGATGATTGCGCGATCTGAAGGCGCAGACAAGGACATATCTGCCAAAGGTATGATATGAATGGTCTATCATTTTATTTTTTTCATTTTATTTTCCTCATCATTTATTGCATTGCTTTTTGGATAAGTAGGCATCTGTTTTTGGTTGTATCAGTCAAACAAAATTTAAAGGCTTTTTTTGGCGGCTAGTGTTGTTTTACCATTCATGGAACATCGCGGGAAATGAGAGAATCTTAAAAGGTAAAATAATAAAAAGCCAAGGCTATAATATTGTATCTTGGGCATATAATAAAACAGTTGCTGGCTTACCTTTTTATTGTTACAGTCATCAAAATAAATGAAACACAAGGTGAAAACGATCTTAAGGATCTGAAATGCACTGGATTTCAAGAGTTTTTATTGAAATGCCAATCTTTTTCCAGGCACAAGGTTTGATTAAAAAAGCGATGTTCCATTAAGCCCGTCAAGGGCAATGTGCGAGTAGAGTGTTAGATTTTTTTTGGACATCCAACTAACTGTTGCTGCTCTTTCTCCAATAAGCTGTGCAAGACAAGCTTGACCAGATGGTGTTCCTCTGGACGGACATCCAGGCCTTGCAGGAGGAGCGGGAGGCCAAGCTGCTGGATGTGATGGACCTTGCCGACAAGTTCTGGTGCGATCACTGCGCTCTGATCGTCACCATCAAAGACAGCCAGGACCTGCTGAGGGACCTGGAGGAGCCTGGAGTTGATCCTTCAGTGGTCAAACAGCAGCAGGAGTTTGTGGAGGTCAGACAAATCAAACCAGCTCACAGATAACTAAGGCTGAGGCGTAACAAAAGCAAACAAACAGTAATTTTGCATGTTTTAATTTACCTTTTATTTTCCCAGGGCTTTAAGGAGGAGATTGATGGGCTTCAGGAAGAACTGGATGCAGTGCAAACCCAGGGGGCGGAGCTTATGACTGCCTGCGGAGAACCTGATAAACCTGTGATCAAGAAAAGCCTTGATGAGGTAGCAAATAACATTCAGAATCAAATATACAATAACACAATTTCTTCTTGATGTGGGCTATTTATAATTGCGCTTGCAGAAGAATGCCGCATGTGACTCATGGCGAGGTGCTCATGTTACTTCCCCAGGTGAACTCAGCGTGGGAAAATCTCACTAAAACATGGAAAGAGAGAGTGGAGAGACTGGAGGAAGCCATGCAGGCTGCTGTGCAGTTCCAGGATGGCCTGCAGGTACTTATAGATTGCTGCTTTGTTTGACTTTGGAACGACAATGAAAATGTAAACCCAACGACAACTGACAGATTTTCAGTGGCTACACAGCGAGAAGCGTCTCCAAATAGCGGACCGTCTGAATTGTAGAGGAGAATACATTTGTTCACTGAGACACGTGAATGCATTTGAAAGCTAAACACACAATGAGCCAGGCATGTTTCAGACGACACCAATGATCGTTGCAGAGTTTATTGCCGCCAATTGAAGTGAGACAACATTTTATGAGACCCTATTCATTTTTAAAGCTGTAAACACCCACTGCGCCGCTTTTGCTATATTTGGATCACACTTTGACTCATGTGCAGTCAATTCCTCTGCACAGCTGCTTTAGTTTTACCAACTTTAAGAACGCCTTTTCCAGTCATTTAGCGTCCAAGTTAAGCGTGTTTTCATTTGCATTCATTTCAGTGCGTTTGTTTACCTCTTTTGTCAACCGCGAGGATTCACCTCAGACCCATGGGAAGATGTTATGTGTAACATGGTACTGTATCTGTAATGTGACTCTCAGCTCCATTGTCTCCCAGTAACAATGGCTTCCTCAACTTGTGCACAGGGTATGTTTGACTGGGTGGATATTTTGGAGAGCAAACTGGACTTGATGTCACCTGTGGGCACAGACCTGGAAACCGTCAAGCAGCAGATTGTGGAGCTCAAGGTACACTCTCGGATTTACTTCTGTATAAACATAATTCGGCATGCACGCAGCAGCGTCATTAATCTCGTTTAGTGCTGTATCTGCTGTCAAATAGCAGCTGTGTTAACACTGAGTACTTAAAGCAGCGACTGTTTTGCACAGGTACAAAAGACATTGCTGGAAGGGTTGATTCATTGTCTGTGCGAGTCTGTATTGTACTGACCAGTTGGGTGTGCGGTTTGCTGGTGTGCCAGGAGTTCAAAGGAGAGGCGTACCAGCTGCAGATCGAGATGGAACGCCTGAACCACCAGGCAAGTCTCCTGCTGAAGAAGGTGACGGAGGAGACTGATCGCTGCGCCATCCAGGAGCCCATGTCTGAGCTTAAGATGCTCTGGGAGAACCTGGACGAGAAGATTATCAGCAGACAGGTCAGACAAGGATAATGCATAGTAGGACGATTTCGCTTCAAAATGAGATGTTGAAAATGTTCTGAAACAATATTAACTATCCATTATTGGCAAATATCTTCTGTGACAAGATGAACCTTAAGACTTAAAACTTTTTTGGGTTTTTTTTAAAGTTATGCCAACACTGGAGCTTAAACAATAGCATTTTCATCTCTCATCCATTTCGCTACAATTTACAACTCTGATTCTTAACTTTTACATAACATATTCTACTAATTAGTTTTCCTGCTTATTGATGTGCAATTAAAATGTATGTGACTAGAAGGTGACTTTGAAGAGGGCAGGCATCTGGCAAAGTCCATGTAACATTTCTTGAGAAATTAAGAGAAATATCTGGATCCACCCCAAAATTGAATAGTTCCTTTGCCCTTGAAACTCCATCTCCATCTCCTCTGCTAGGTTTAATGAAAAATATGCCCATTAGTTTGTGGGTAATCATACTGACAGATAACCAAAGTAAAAGATGCGTTTGAAGACCTGGGGTGGCATAAAAACCCTTTTAAAATTGCTACTTGAGCATCCCACCACACTTTATTACTGATATGAAAATGATCTCAAATGCTCTTGGAATGACTGTGGAGTTGTCTGTGTGTCGTGCTGTATGCATGTCAAGTGACTTCACTCTCTGTAGCGTCTAATGATTTAATGTGTCATTAATCCAGCACAAACTGGAGGGAGGCCTTCTGGCTCTGGGCCAGTTCCAGCATGCACTGGATGAGCTGCTGGCCTGGATGAGCCACACCGAGGAGCTGCTGGACGAGCAGAGGAAGGCTGGAGGAGACCCCAAAGCCATTGAGATAGAGCTCGCCAAGCATCATGTAAATGTTATCACTTTAGTGCTCTTGTTTTTCTCTCTCCTGTTAAGTCCAGTAAGCAGTTTGAGGAGATGTTTTTATGGGAAATGATTCATCTGCTTTTACGACATAGTTTTCCAGTATAAGCAGTTAATGACAAAGTATTTATATACTGTAAATTGTCTAAACCAACAGTTAGGATTGCCATCTGCTTGATCATGTTTGCAGAACATCCATGCAGGTTTTTTTTTTTTCTTTTTTCCTTTGCGCTTTGGAACAACTTTGTTGTGAATATCTCTTCAGGTTCTCCAAATTGATGTGTTGGCTCATAAGTCAACTGTCGAGACTGTCAACAAAGCAGGTAATGAGCTGGTGGAATCCAGCGCTGGAGAGGAGGCCTCTTGCCTGCAGAGCAAACTGGAGAACCTCAACCAGCGGTGGAAAGCTATCCTGGAGAAGACAGAGCAAAGGAAGCAGCAGCTGGAAAGTGCTCTGCTTCAGGTACTGAAAAACTCCATGCTTCCCTTTTTTCATAACTGAAGGTTTCTTTTTGAAGGCACGATTGATTCTTCTCTCACAAGGGATCCAAGATTGTTGTGTCATGAAGTTCATCTGGAGGAGTGACGCCGAACCCCCTCCCTCCTCATTCCCTTTGCATCCTGCGGAGTTTCTATTCATAACTTTGACATTTAAGGGAGCGCTGTGATGTGAGAGGAATTTAAGGAACAGCAAAATCTCCTGGATTTGATTTTTATGCAAAAAAAAAAATGTTTGAGGGGTTTCTGTTCCAAGTTAAGATTGTATTTCATTCGGGAGGATTTTTTTTTGTGGAAAGTTAATTTTCAATTTCAGTAAATTCTCACAATTGTACAGTCAAATGTCTCAGATGCGCTGTTTTGGCAGCTCAATGTGTCAAACGAATTAATAACTCAGACATCCTCCCCTCTGAGCTCTAGATTCCGAACAATGAGTGTGTGCGTGTGTGTGTGTGTGTGTGTCACATTTTGTCCTGACTCAGGTTGTATTGTGTTGCAGGCCCAAGGTTTCCATGGTGAGGTAGAAGATATGCAGCAATGGCTGAAAGACACAGAACGTCAGCTGTTGGCATCAAAGGCTGTGGGAGGCTTACCAGACACGGCCCGGGAGCAGCTTAACGCCCATCTGGTATGTGTTTAACAATACGAAAGGCCGCATACAGATGGCAGGCTCGTAAGGAGGAGACCATGTCTTTTCTGTGTTCTATCCGGAGTGTGAAAATTAAATGACATTGCAAAATACACTACGTGCTTCCCCCTGCAGAAGATGACAAAAAGCCTTTAAAGTGTTGCAAATTGATTCAGCCATGTCGGACTATAATGAATCCAGGAATGTTTTGTTTCCCTGCTCTCTAATGGAAGGTGCTCTCACCGCGAGCCTCTCTCTGAAGCACCACCAGTAGTGACATTTTGTGCAACAATAAACAGAGGGATTACTTTTATCAAATTAGTAACATTATACAGTTTGGATGTTTGTGGGAACATGCCATTGAGGGTCTCAGCCTTCCTTTCTATGATCATTCTTTAACCATTTTTGGAGTGGATTTGGACCAAGCAAGACAAACGCATTTACTTTAGACACTGCAGCCTGTGGAAATGTTATCCAAAACTTGAGTGGCTTTAACCGTAATTCAGTTAGACGGTAGCATCGCTCTCCTCACGTCATCTGTTTTTCTTGCAGGAGTTGTGTTCCGCCCTCGAGGTGAAGGAGGAGCTGTATCAGGAGCTGATCAACAAGGGTCAGCAGCTGCTCACCATGTCGCCCGGGGGTCCAGACAGCAACACAGAGCAGGACCTCGCAAACCTGAAAGAGAAATGGGAGGGCGTGCAGGCCAAGGTTGCTGAAAGAAAGGTATGGAGTCTGAGTTTCAGCACTCGAAGGTTAATGAACCACAGCTTCAGTCTTAGATGCCATTGAGACGTCGACACACACACACACACTTGAGCCGCGACGCTCGGTATATGTGTGTGTGTGTGTGTGTCAGACTTTAATCCCAGTGATGATAATGAATTGTGTTGGGACGCAGTGCTGGCAAGGACACCCAGGATGTGGTTGCATTGTAGCTCACAGCAGGTGAGTTTGAGTCAGTGGGGGGCAACAGTGGTTTTGTCTCAAGCGTTACCATAGTGAAAAACAAAAAAAATGTGAGCCAAATAAAGCCTCACCAGTCACCATGTTGCTCTTTTTAAAGTCTTATTTACCGCGTTACTCCTCTGGTGCAACATTTCCTTATTTGAGCCGCTTCAGCAAATAAACATCACCATTTTACATTTAGGAGACAGACCCATCCGTCACGCTCCGTTGCCACTCTTCACTCTTGCTGCATGGAAGTTTGCTGAAACATTTTTCCTTCCCATTTACTTTGGTCCTGTTCCCAGAATCCTGGAGCTGCACTCAGCTGCAGCTGCTCGCCAAACACACCGCAATGTGCCACCCTGACCTAAGATGATGGACACATCTTTAAAATAGAAAAGAGAGTTCTAATAATAGGAAAAGTACAGACACTTAGACTATAATTCCACTTTTACTAAGACTCCCATTGATTTATTAGGGTAAGGGATTATAAAAAGTAACGCCCATTATGTTTGCAATGTTGGAAATACAGCTTGCACAACCATGCGATGAACTTGCGCTGCTGGCTGTGGATGTGAACGGATGTTTTCCCTCTGGTGAAGCTACCGTGGATGTTTCTGTCATTCAATTAAAAGCTCATCATTCCAATTCTGCTTCAGTCCGCCTCTCCAGAGATGTCAGCTTCCTCTGTTTAAGTAGGGGTCATGTTTGGCACATGAGAGGTGCAGTTGTGTTTTTTTCCCCCCTCTTTATCTCGTGTTGTAGCAACCAAGTGGTTTGTTGTCATCCCCACACTGTATGTTACGGCGCCCTTTTCTTTTTTAACAGCACAGTCGTTTAATGTACACAAAAAATAAAAGATTAAAGATGACAGGATTATTCTCAAGGTAAAAACAAGACAATGTTTTTTTTTTTTTGTCCAAAGGTGAAACTGGAGGAAGCCTTGACGCAGGCCACAGACTTCCACAACTCTCTGCAGGACTTCATCAACTGGCTGACCCAGGCAGAGCAGACGCTCAATATGGTTTCCCCCGCCTCCCTTATTTTGGAAACCATCATGTTTCAGATTGATGAGCATAAGGTAATGTTTGTGCCGAGAGAATGGTTATATTACCTCCAGATGACAGGCTCATGACCAAAACTGAGTCTTGATTTATGGTTGTGTGTAATTCATTAATCAGCTGCAGGAAAGGAGCTGCAACTTGGCTTAACGTTAATGGTAATAATGATAATAATAAAACAATACTTCATTCGTAAAATGCACGGTATACACTGTACATAAAAGGCACAATTAGTTTAAAAAGCTCTTTATTCAGTCAGATATAATTGATCTTATCGGTATCATGTAGAAACAATGATTTACGAACTTGCCGCGCTGCTCGTCGTTAACAGGAATAGATCCATCCGTTCCATCATTCACAATCAGGCTCAGTAGTATGTTAATCAGTCACGTCCATTCTGCTGATGATCATTGATGAGCTTAATTTTCAATATGACATCTGACATGCACGTCTCCTCTCTGCTGTGTGTGTGTGTACGTGTGCGTGCGTGTGTGTTTTTGCGCGCGCGTAGATGTTTGTTACGGAGGTCAACTCCCACAGGGATCACATCATTGAACTGGACAAGACCGGAACACATTTGAAGTACTTCAGCCAGAAACAGGACGTGGTTCTGATCAAGAACCTGCTGCTCAGTGTGCAAGGCCGCTGGGAGAAGCTGGTGCAGCGGTCTGTGGAGCGAGGGCGTCTGCTGGACGACGCCAGGAAGAGGGCCAAGCAGGTACTGTACGCATTACTGAGTTTAACAGGAAAGTCAAATCAATAAAGTCAAATGTTGGTGCTTTTATTATTATTGGAAAGCTCCGGGACAAGGGTATCACGCCTGTTTCATATTGTATCTGCAGCCTTTTATAGTATTTTTCATCATGTGGGCTTGTTGTGTACTTTGGCCTTAAAAGTAACTGGGCAATGAATCAAGTGAAATCACACAGTCTCAAAGTGCTCTGAACTGTCTTTATGTCTTCATTAGTTCCATGAAACTTGGAATAAACTGATGGAATGGTTGGACGACTCGGAGAAGGCCCTGGACTCGGAGGTGGAAATCGCCAACGATCCAGACAAAATCAAGACGCAGCTGTCGCAACACAAGGTGATGGAGCGTCGTCTTATCACAGTTTATTACGGAGAGACCAAAAGTTATGATTGTCAGCCATGAACGTTAACCTTAACTTCGTTCATTACACAACGAACGATGGCTGCTTTCCAACCACGGATCTGAATTATGAGGAAAACACGTGTGGTCTTATGAATGAGGGGTGAAATAAGACAATTCCGACAGCACAGGCTTTTAGAAGAAATATAAATTACCATATACATTAGTCCTACGTTTGTTTCCAACGCAGGCGTTCCAGTTCCCTCGTGTTGGCTCTCCACTGTTGTGTGGAGAGATTGTGCTAATCCTATCATAATCCCAGAATGGAGCAAATGTATTAGGGCTGACCTTGCTTTTGGATACTTTTAAGCTCTTTGGAGCAGTGACTCTTGAGTTTTGACCTGTTTTTCCACTCCCCCTCATAGAACACTGTCTTCTTACTCAGAAAACGCACACAGATGAAGATGCTATCAAAGAAAAACCCCTTCAGGAGGTTCTCTGTAACCCTGTGCATGCAAACATTGATCCCAAACAGAAATCCTGTTACCTGAAATGGCTGTCTGTCTAGTTAGTCAGACCTCCTCCTGCAGGTGGTCAGTAGCTAAGATACTAATGACAATATTTTTCTAATATACAGGAATTCCAGAAAGCGTTGGGAAGCAAACACTCAGTGTATGACACCACCACACGAACAGGCCGGGCCCTGAAAGACAAGACCTCCCTTCAGGATGATAAGCAGAAACTGGATGACATGCTGAGTGAACTAAGAGACAAATGGGATACTGTCTGTGGCAAGTCGATAGAAAGGTGAGGGCACGTGATTATTTTTGTTTCTTTTACCTCTGTTGGGCACTCTACCTGCAGACTTTGTTGCATGTGTCAATAATTTGTACTTTCCTGCAGACAAAACAAGCTTGAGGAGGCCCTGCTGTTCTCCGGCCAGTTCACAGACGCCCTCCAGGCTCTCATTGACTGGCTGTACAGAGTGGAACCTCAGCTGGCTGAGGACCAGCCAGTGCATGGAGACATAGACCTGGTTCTCAACCTGATAGACAATCACAAGGTAAAATAAATAAATAAATAAAGCATCTCTGGGCCACACACAGAGCAACTCGCTTTTGTTGAAGTGCTAGTGTGTCATTTTCCGTCACTAAAGTCTTCAGCCACGGCCTTAAAAATAAGCATACATACAGGTTTTTAGTGCATCATTAAAGTGGCTCTTCTATTTCATCCCTGGCTGTGTTTTGTCTCAATGTAAAGCAAAAACCGCTTCAACCACATCAGGGTTTGATTAGAAATAAAGCAACAAAAGGTTTAGCAAATGAAACGCTACTCCATTGAGAGTCTCCATTGAGAGTCTCCAATCTTTGAAGTTCTCTGCCCAGACATGTTGTCAGGAAGTGGATGCCTGTTTGTCCACTGGTTTCTACTTTCGTTGTATCACTATTGCCTTTTACTAAGATAACAGCCAAATTGATTTTTGTTTCACCAACAGCTGTGACTTTGTTGAAAGATGGATATATTTTTAAGCAACGTTACGTGTAAAAAAGAAATCCTTTGTATTGTAAGATGGACAATTACTAGGAAATAGTAAGAAATATACTTGGATTTCATAAATCATTCTGACTTTTTTTGTATTGGAAATACATATTAATAGATTATTTGCTTTATGACATGAATCCTATATTGAATAGTGAAAGTAAATCATTTGCGCAACAGTTGTCAAATAGAGGATGTGTTGATACATGATGCGCGCAATACTTTCCTGTGAAGAATTTATGTCTGCACAAGCTCTCAGCTCGTTTTAATATTACTGCCAATGTCTGAAGATGTGCTATAGTGCGTAAAGCATAAAGGTCTATTCCTCAGTGGGTTAGTAACAGTAACTAAAAGAACGCAGAACTCCACACAAACTCCAGATAAACATTTTGTATACTCTGCTACCACTGCAAATATGTCTGAATATAACCAATGACTGTATCGCAGTATATTTCCTTAGAAATTAACAAAAATGCACTGTCTCCCAAAAATCTTCAAACTTCCCAAAAAACTGAATGGGTCCCTTCCAACAAGTTTAATGAAAATTAGCCAGATTTTCATGTTTCAGTCTGCTGACATACAAACAAGCTGCACCAAAATCACACCCTCCTCTGCAAAAGTAATAACCAAACCCACATAATCAAATAAAAATAATTGCCTGGGCTTGACAGAGGAACAAGACTTGCTGTATTCAGTTATGTGGTCAATATTTGATTTCAAACACAGTTGAGTTCTCCTGCTTGTGGGTTCATGTTGGTGCGTTTGTGACTGTGTATTTGCAGGTTTTCCAGAAAGAGCTGGGGAAGAGGACGGTCAGTGTTCAGGCCCTCAAACGCTCGGCCAGGGAGCTGGTGGACAGCAGCCATGACGACTCCTCCTGGGTCAAAGTCCAGATGCAGGAGCTGAGCACTCGCTGGGAGACTGTGTGCAACCTCTCGGTGTCCAAGCAGGCCCGGCTGGAGCAGGCGCTGTGTCAGGTACCCTGCGGCCAGCACCGCTGTCACATAAGACATGAAGGTTGCCCGGGTCTCTGAACCTGACTGATCTTTGTCCTCTGCTTCAGGCTGAAGAATTTCACTCCTCCGTTCACATCCTGCTGGAGTGGCTGGCTGAGGCAGAGCAGAGTTTGCGTTTCCACGGCAACCTGCCTGATGACGAGGAGGCCGTGCAGATACTTATTGAGCAACATAAGGCAAGCAGTGCATATATTCATATGTTTTTTTTTAATCTCAAGCTCAGCCTTCACTTTGCACTGAAAATTGATATTTTGAGTTTACTTTTGTCGTATAGAGATGAAAAATGATAACATTCGTCAGCCGAGGATTTTCACACTAATCCTGTAAATGCTACATGTCGATAACATGTCTTGTGCCATGTAATCACACATCCCAAAGAGGCAGTATGTTTTTATCTGACTGAGCTCGCTGGTGATGCTGCGATAGCTTCTCCAGTCTTGAATTAACCTGCTGTGTTTCACATGTGCTGATGACAATTTAAAAAGAAATCAAAACCACTCTCTAAACTCCTTCTGTCCGATCTCCAGGAGTTCATGAAGAAACTGGAAGAAAAGCGAGTGGCTCTAAATAAGGCTGCCAGCATGGGAGAGGCTATTCTGAGCATCTGCCATCCAGACTCCATTACAACTATCAAGCACTGGAACACAATCATTAAAGCCCGTTTTGACGAGGTCAGTTCTCAGCTGCTTGGCTGCGTGTATCCCCGTGTGCTCGACAGTGAAACATGTTCAGTGGTGCGCCAGCTTCTCCTGCCCTTTTTAGCATAATTCACTGAAGGCTGCAAACACCAAACACTGTGCTGATTTACATTTACTACAATATATGAACACCACTTCTCCCCTGTTGCTCTGCCTAGCAGTGGGTGCACACTGACATTATACGACACAAGAAACATGATGGATTATCTACAAACAAACAGCCAGTAAAGTGACTTGGATTGAATTCCAACAAAACTCCAAGTCTGTTGGCATATAAATGCATCAGCCTTGTATGTGATTAGTGCAACCCCCAAACAGGCTAATGAACGAGATAATGATATTAGCAAAGAGGCTAACTGCCTAGAGCACAGTCATTGTCTTCTCTTTTGTACATTTTGTGCATTTTGCAATAACCACCCACCACAACCTCAGCCAAGTTGCTCTCAAATTATCTTCCATTATCTTTCTTCAAATTGTATTATTGATTTTGGTGCAATGTGCTTTGTCCTGGATGAAGCGAGTCTGTTTATAGGATGATGATGTTTCTGTGTACACAAAAATGCAGAAAACCTAACCTACTTTGAAAACTCTGACATTTTCAAAGGTTCTAATTGGTCTGTAAACACGATTGAAACAAAATTAAGTTGTATTTATATGCAATCATTGTGCAAATATCTTTACTCTAATTTACAGTTGGAATGACTGCTGCGTTTTGCGTTCTGCAAAGTTTTTTTCCATGCAGACTAGTGAGGAGGCCAGTTGCCATGCTTGGCGTAGCCTTCATGAGCTTGTGATTCCGTGTGTGTGCCTGCCTGACCACACGAGTAGGCCTCTGTGCAACGATGAGTAATTTATGTCATGTTATGTTCCAGGTGCAAGCCTGGGCCAGGCAGCACCAGCAGCGACTGGCCGCGGCCCTCAATGAGCTCTTAGCCACTCAGGAGCTGCTGGAGAACCTGCTGACGTGGCTTCAGTGGGCGGAGTCGAACCTCAACGATAAAGACAAGGAGCTACTGCCGCAGGAGATCGAGGAGGTCAAAGGCCTCATAGCAGAACACCAGGTAAAGCAGAAATATGGATAATTTTAATTGATTATACTTACCATATGCTTTCAGTCTGGTCTGTTGGTTTTTTTCTTAGTAAAATTATTCAAATGCTACAGAGCCAAATTCTACAAAATTTGGAATTAAGTTGTTGACAAAAAATATTTTTTTTATTTTTTATTTTTTTAGGTCTGCGCTCTGAGTGCCTTTCTAGTTTTAACATAACATTCGGAATAAATTTATGTAAAGAAAACACTTGTGCCACTGTTTTAAAACACCAGCTTTAGAGCGCCCTGCATCTGTCTTGTGACATATTTCCAAGCAAATTGAATTTTTGACAATTGAAAAGTGGGCGTGTCATAACAAAAAAAGGATAATAGCAGTATTGATCAGAGAGAGAGAGATTAAAATCCATCCTATGTATCTGGGAGTTGCTGGAGTAGTCCAATGTGAATACCCAGAGCATCATCTGGAGCCTTCACTAACACCACTTCCCCTTTCTTCCCTCTGTGACTTTAAACCAGCGGTGCGTAAACACTGTTGTTTGAGGTGGTTAAAACTTCAAAGACACACTTGACATAGCATGCTGCTGCCAGCCAGCCGAATAATGAATCTTCGCTGTGTGCTTAATAAATGGATGTCATGATGTTGTTGGTTGAAGCTGGCCGGTTCAGGCTTTCCTCTTAATATAAGAGTAGATTTGTCAAGTAGGTGCACATCATGCTAACAGCCGCAGGGTTGTGAGCTCCATGGTTAAAAGGGCGTCTTTCATTTAATCCCGCCTTTGAGATTTAACCAGCAGAGTGGTGTCCTATGATTACAGAAGCGCATACAGATACAGATGTTTCTTCATCCTGCAGGCTTTCATGGAGGAAATGACCAGGAAGCAACCAGATGTTGACAAAATCACAAAGACACACAAAAGGAAGGCTGCAGTGGAACCTCAAATCCAGTCTCAGATCCCTGTGCTCGAGAAAGGAAGAGCAGGAAGTATGTATCTGACAAATATCCCTTACAAAGTGTGACCTGAGACATCTGGCCGAGTGTTGAGTCACTCAAGGGTGACGTTACATCCTCATTTTGTTCATCGTAGCACCTGGAATGATATCATCGCCCACATATCCCTCCAAATTGCACGGTTTAAAAAAAACATGGTCACTTTGAAGGTTTCTGTCTTTCACTTACAGGAAAACGCTCTCCCACACAAGCCATGTATGCATCAGCAACACAAGCTCCCATTGAAACCAAGAACCCGCGGGTTAACCTGCTGGTCACCAAGTGGCAGCACGTGTGGCTTCTGGCTCTGGACAGGCGAAGGAAGCTCAACGACGCTCTGGACAGACTGGAGGAGGTAATCCAGCATTTCACTCAGACCTGCTCACAGTAAACCTCACACCTTTCACGCTTATTGTCCACAAATGTTTTTCTTCGCTGGCTGCACGTCTCATCTTCTTTTTTATTTCTTCTATCCGTCCAGTTGAAGGAGTTTGCCAACTTTGACTTCGACGTGTGGCGGAAGCGCTACATGCGCTGGATGAACCATAAGAAGTCTCGTGTCATGGACTTCTTCCGCCGCATCGACAAAGATCAGGACGGCAAGGTGACGCGACAGGAGTTCATAGAGGGCATTCTCTCCTCCAGTAAGTGTCCAGCACACACACACACACACACACACTCACGCACAAACGAACAACTCCCTACCCGAAATGATCACTATTTATGTCTTTTTCCTCCAGAATTCCCCACCAGCCGTCTGGAGATGAGCGCCGTGGCGGACATATTTGACCGAGACGGCGACGGCTACATCGACTACTACGAGTTTGTCGCGGCGCTTCATCCCAACAAGGATGCTTACAAACCACTAACAGATGCTGACAAAATTGAGGATGAGGTAATGCTAACTATGAATGTCCAGGCCTAAATCTGGAAAATGGCGTTTATGGAGTTATGGTTTAATTACGTGTGCTTTATTCTTAGGTCACGCGACAAGTGGCAAAATGCAAATGTCCAAAACGATTCCAAGTGGAGCAAATTGGTGCCAATAAGTACAGGGTAAGCCGACTGTGGTATTTCATAGCTGGACTAAAGAAATGATTAAACAAATGAAATGAATGCCATCATTTTAAAATATTCTAAACTCTGAAGGTTAATTTCATTGGAACCTCCCGTGGAAGGTAAGTGTTGAATGCAAAAAGTCTTACCGTCTGTTCTTGCTAATGTTTATATTCTTCTATTGTTCTCCACATCACCAGTTCTACCTTGGAAACCAGGTACATATGAATGTTCTTGTCTCTCCCTGTGTGCTTTATAAATCCTTATGTTCTTTTTCATTTACCATATTTGCTAACGCTCTGCCCAGATTCCTGGCTGACAGACTGGAACTCAGAAGTAGAAATTAAGATCTTCTTCAATCCACGATTAGCGTTGCTTGTAAAATGTGCCTCTCCTCCCAAACAAACGAACAAGCCAGTAAAATGAACCTGCAGTAGCTGAAAATGAAAACAACTATTTTTCTGTCTGCTTTTGAGTTTCAGAAAATGCTATATTAACACGCCAATACCATTTCAGCCCATGTTTTTTTATTGGTCCATAGGCATAAATTCATTTGCTGGGCATTTTGGGAAATAATGCTGCGTGTGTGCTTGCCTTTGGCACTTCAGTATCACAGGAATGATTTACCTCAGCATTGGCTGACATACTTTTTTGTGTAAATGACACTTTATTGATTTGTTTTCATACCTGGGCGACCTTGATGATTTCAATGAGCACTTTTGTTTTGCTTACTAAGCTGACGTGTCTCCAAATGTTGCATGTTGCAAAATTCATTACTGATATTAGTTCATGCGCCACACGCTTCCTGAAGCTTGTTGGATTAATGATGGGAGGCGTGAGTGAGCTGGGATTAGCGGAATAGTGGTGGTTTATAGTTTTGTATTCATGTATTCACACAACATTGAATTGAAATAATTCTTTTGACAGTTTGGTCTGGTTCACTGCTTACATGACTCCTTAATCGGCGATGAGACAATAGCAAACAGGGAAAATCAAAATCTTACCCCTCACCTGCACGTTGCAGTTTTGGAAAGCTGTATTCTGGTAAATGGTTATTCTTAAAATATTTCTTGTGCCTCTCTTCCTTCAGATCATTACTCAAACTCCATCACCGTTAATGTATCTGATCACTAGCTATGCTCACCAGTGGCATTGAATCATTCTGATAACCATACAAGATTTGAGAGATCGTACAATGTAACAGGGACTAAGTGGAGGGTCATCAGTGTTTGCTCATGTCTGCGTGTCACACTGTGGTTGATTAGACGGAGATAACGCGACCCATTCCCCATGTTGTTCTGAGTGTGAGCTAGCTGCATTGGTTCTGCATCAGTGTCAAACGCATCCCGAGTCGTAGTTGTAGAAAAGTGCACCAAAGTGCTGGACTGCGGGAGACTGCTGTGTGTCTGTGTGATCGTGACGTGCTATTTTTCGGCAGGGAGCATGCGGCTGTGATCGTCTCGTGCCGATTTGTGTGTGCTCGTCGCTCGCGGTCACATCCAACTGGCTGACTTCTGTCTCGCCTCACCTCATAAAGCTTGAACCATTCACATCCCCGCACTCGGGTTCTCAGTGTTCTGATGTTTGCCGAGTTCAGACGGGGGCATATTACCGCACAACAGCGCCCCTCGGTGGTGTATTAATGTGCCTCCGGTTCATGTCTCTTCACAGACTCAGCAGGCACTAAAAACTCACGCTGCACGTCACAATCCGAAAACGCTAGTTAGCTGGAAATGCTCAAAGGAGACGTTCTGTGTTGATCTTGAGCTTTACATTGCGTCACAGCAGCAGACTTTCATGGAACAGCCTGACTGAAAACGAGGCTGATACCGATCATGAAGAGGAAACATGCAAACGAGGTCGTGATTCGCAAAAACAGACGAGGAAAACTTTTTCAAAGCAGATAAACAATACATTCACAGCACAAAGATTGATTGAAAACTACTTATTAAACATGTCATTTGACATTCAGTGTGTAATTACTCCATATGATAAATATAGGATGAAAATTATTTTTTTCTGTTGTCGTTTATGGATTTTAACAAGAGCTTTCTTATCTGTTTTTTGCCAATCACCTCCTCAGATTTGGACTGTTTGAAATGCAGGGTGACATATCAGCTGAGTCAGGTGCTAAAATGAGGCAAAGGGTGAAGTCAGAGCTGCTTCACACCTCAGTACCTGATGCTGACATGTTCAGTGTGATCTCAGCTTTGGTGCTGAACTATGCTGATCATTTTTGGTAAAAACAAAAACAAAAACAAAAAAACAACAAATGCAACACGAATAGCTAGCCAGAACTTCTGACCGTGATCAATCAGGCTCCACATGGAAGGATAATCACATTGGTACTGAACTGCAACTCATGAGTATTGAGACTGAATCACACAGTCCAGCGCACATTCATGGAAGAAAACCAGTTGGATCGACCTTTGTGTGATTTGTGTCCTTGAGAATGATTAAATGTGCAAAGTGAAAATTGATGTCGGTGTGTCAAAGTCTGTGTCTGTGCAAAAACCCTGTGCAACACCAAAAGGAAATTAGTGCTGAAGTGGACATAAAGCATATTTAACAGATTCTTCGTACTGCAGCTGAACGCAAGCTTAAGGCAAACACGCAAATAAAAAAAATAAAAAAAGAAAGAAATTGTGCATAATTTATGAGTAAATTCTTTGGAATAAGTTTGACTGTCCGAAGCAGTCTGGTTTCCAGTGTTGCTCAGGCTAAAGTCTGTGGTGAGAAAGTGCCGAGTGCTGCAGTGTTTTCACACAGGCCTCCTCTGTTTTCCCTCCCCCCTCCGCTGCAGTTTGGAGACTCTCAGCAGCTTCGTCTCGTGCGCATTTTGCGCAGCACTGTGATGGTGCGGGTGGGCGGAGGCTGGATGGCTCTGGATGAGTTCCTGGTGAAGAATGACCCCTGCCGAGGTGAGTTCAAGAGTTCATCACAAGACAAAAAAAAAATGTATACTGCAAAGTTGCACAGAGTTTTTTTTTTTAATCTGGTATAATCTTCCTGCTTTGGTGTCAGTGTTGTATTTCAACAAGGTGAATATTTTTGGGGGCGTCCAGCAATCATTTAGTTCATTTACAGAAAATGTGGTACTACCTTATTTTAATATTATACACGATTTGCAACATTTAACGTTACCTGATTGTAAATCGGTGAAACAGGTTTTAGTTTGCGCTCTTTACAAATAACCGCACATGAAAACAGACACTCGTGTAAGGAGTACATGCGCAGCACTGAGGATTTAGGTTTGCTAACACGTCTGTAAGCAAGTGTCAATCATTCCTGAAAAAAAAATGCAAATGCTGCATAATCTGTTTTTTCTCTCATCCCCAGTTTACATATACTGGCAGAGAAAGTCACCGCTGCTTTTTTTTGTTTGAACTTTTAAGCTCGTTGTACAATCAGTTAGATATTTTTAAGTTTTAAAATTCCACTTTCTATTTAAAGACTGTCTTCACAATACTGAGCTCTGAAAAAAAAATAGCAGACAGAGTGGAACTGATAAGACAGCATAGGCTCCAATGGTGGCTTATAATA
Source organism: Dactylopterus volitans (assembly GCA_901007715.1). Classification (NCBI taxonomy): domain Eukaryota; kingdom Metazoa; phylum Chordata; class Actinopteri; order Syngnathiformes; family Dactylopteridae; genus Dactylopterus; species Dactylopterus volitans. Next base: position 49,289 of record CAAKHG010019530.1, read on the forward strand.
CATATATAATCTGATCTGTTAAAGAATATTTGCTGAAGTCGCGGGCGCTCAGATATCAGGGTGAAAAACTTCCTCCCTGCGCTGAAGGCTTAATGTGCTCTGCTTGTTCTCTGCTTGTTCTCTGCGATCTCCTGTGTTGTCAGTTTCTTTCCTCCTGCTGAACATGGTATCATTTCTTCTAGTTCATCACCACGGGAGCAAAATGTTGCGCTCGGAATCAAACTCTTCGATTACTCAGTCGCCTATAGGTTGGCATATCTCAAACTTTCTCTCCCTGCTCCATGAACCCACCAGTGGTATGTGTGTCTGCACATCCGAGTGCGTGCCGCTTTGTGTTGGTCCTGGTGTGTACTAGCTGTGTGAGCGCTCATCCCGAATGGCATTTTCTCATTAAGCCACCACGATCACTCGGCTCCGGCTGGTCTTCATGCATGCAGTTGTGTTTGGTGCGCCACGTTGCCGGCTGGTAAATGCCTGCCAGGCGCCTGTTTTTGGTGGACTCGACACACACGTTTAGCTTTTTCCTCTTTCTCAGCATGTAACAAGCAGCTCGGAGCTGAGCCGGTTCTCAGGTTTGCTTGACAATCAATCAAACTCGGCAATGAAAACACTGGAGGGGGGGTTCAAGACTTCAGTGAAGATATAAAATAGTCTTAGCAGGTCATCTGGAAAAAGTGATAGCTTGTAAACACCTCTTAAAAAACACCCAATACAAATCCGGGACAGTATTTATTGCACTTTATCTTGTTTAACCTTAAATTAAACTGCATGAAAAACATAAAGCCTATTCAGTGTATTTTAAGTTGTCTCAGGTTCTAACCCCTTTGTGAGAATATTTGGACAAACTTTGATATATTTCAGTTTGTTAACTGTCTAACCAAACACAGAGGTTGCTGCTTGTTCTGTTGAAGGACCAGTGTGTAAGATTCAGTGGCATCTAGTGGTGAATATGCAGATTGCAGCTCTTCACATTGGCCTCTATCAAATTTAGGTTCTTAAACTAATTACAACACAGAATGATCAACCAGCAGCCACTTACTCAAAATCAGGGGAAAAAATGAATTCCTTGTATTGTGGATCATCAGCTCTCTTCCCCTTCTCTTCCTTCCTCCTCTGCATCCTCCACATAATTTCTAATTTTCTGCGTCGTTATGGTCGCTATGACAGTCAGCCAGTTAGGTTCAGCTGGTATAAACAAAGCATTAAACAAAATGTAGCTGAATGAAAAACAGTGTGGCTAACAGCTTGTTTAGTGAGAGTATGGGAAAAAAAAACACGTATATTTGTAACAAAAGCAATAAGAAAACGAGCAAATTATCACGCTAAAAACGCCAGCGTGTTTGGTTTGTCTGTTCATGCAATATGATGCAACTTGGCAGCTTCTGCGGAAGAGGACCGCCTCCAAATTCAGATGTAAATAGCTCATGCCAAGATGACTGAAACACGAAAATGTGTTTTCGTAGTTTCAGGTGATTATACCCATAATTACAGATGATGAGTTCAATCTCTGCCAAAAGATGCCACTAAATAATACACACTGAATCTTTAATTCCACTACTGCTGCAGCAGTCATTGGACTCCTGTTTGACAGTATGGAGGAGATGTGATAATGCATGAGATTTTCCATCATCATCATGCTTTGTTTCCATTCAGTCTTCCAGCCCCAACTTTTGTTTTTTTTTATCTCAATTCATTTCAAACGCTGGAAAAGCAAAAAAAAAAAAAAAAGCTGTATTCATTCGGCAAATAGCGGCAATAATCAGCCAGCAGGGTCTTTGCAAAATGGCTGATGTGCAGTGTCGTGTCTCAGCTAAAGGCCGCACCAACGTGGAGCTGCGAGAGAAGTTCATCCTCCCAGAAGGCACCACTCAGGTGATGGCCACTTTCCGCTACAGAGGCCGGAGGTCCCGGCCCTCGTCCCGAGGAGCGTCCCCCACCCGATCCATCTCCAGCCAAAGCTGCGCCATCCCATCACACCAGCTGGGGACCGGCACACCCAAGGTGAGCGACTCGGCTCTGCCGCCGCGAGCGCCGACACACACACACACACACACACACACACACACACACACACACACACACACACACACACACACACACACACGCGGGGGT
>CAAKHG010019530.1:51420-74344 GCA_901007715.1 Dactylopterus volitans
CCGGGAGCGCACACACACACACACACGCGCGCCCGCGCCCCCACACACACACACACACACACACACACACACACACACACACACACACACACACACACACACACACACACCACGGTTGTCCAGTTGTGCCGATCATCCGCATCATTTATTTTCCTCTCATTTACCAGCCGTGTTTGTTTTATTTCCTGTTGTCCTGCTCTCTCCTCCCATTTAGTGAGTCTTGTAGCTTTTGATTTGTGAATCCACCTTTGTGTTTTTTTGATTTGCCATTGTTCCCCAGACTTCCCAACACATAACCCGCAATTATGATAAGCCATGGCTTACAAACAGCAAACCCTCCACTCCTCTTAAATCATCCGACTCCCTTGGGAGCCAAGGTTCATCCTCAGAGGTATCGTCAACAGTATGATGTGGAACACTTCAGGATTCAGACCCAGCTGGAATCTAGTTCCTACAATACTTATGAAAAACCAAGTAACAATATTTCCAATGAGCTTCGATAAAGCTCCTCATTGATAAAAGCTGCATTTGTTCCTGATTCTGATTGTGCTTAAACTTCACTCACGGAAACAGATTGCAGTTGGGTCTGTGAGCTTCTTTAGCTGCTAATGTGATGTACTGTTTATTTTAACCTCAACGTGTTAAAAGTGCATGTGTGACTGTCTATTAACTGTACGGGTTAAACATATAACCGGCCAGCTAACAACAGAGATGCTGCTCTAAAGAGGATTTTATCAGATTTTTTTCTAAAAACTCTTCATTAACTCAATGACATCATTAATGCGGTTTGCTACAATTTACGACGACTCTTCCCACCTGCAGTCTGATTACACTGAAGGTTCCGTTTTTTGCAGAGTACACCAGTTCAAGGAAGCAAATTGCGTCTTCCTGGTTATTTGTCTGGAAAGGGATTTCAGTCGGGTGAGGAGGGAACGCTGATCAGCGCCGCCGTGCTGAAGGCCCGAACACAGACAATAGGCGGTAAGTGCCGGGCCTCTCGCTGACCTCCGCTTGCTTTCAGAATCAAAATGAGAAATACTTTATCAATCCCAGAGGAAACATTTTGAAGATGAGTTGGGCCTCTTTTCTTGCAGAGAGAATTAATGGGGTGAAAACTCTTCAACCACTGTCAAATTGCCAACCGGCCTTTTTACGCTCAATACAAACACAAGGTCACGTTAGCTTTCGTCAGGGTTTAAAAGGACATGAATTGTGTAGAGCCGGGTGATAAATGGCCGGACGTGCGGGCAAATACTGAAGCCAAAATGTAAGAAAACAGGTGTCGCTTCTTCTTAAATAAAGGTTAAAGATGGCAGGCAGCAGCAAGTGTAAAGCTGAAAAGAGCAAAAGGATATTTGAAAAAAAACAACAACACACAAACCAGGACAAAGAAGCCATAAATGTTACTTAACGCAGTCACAAGAAGACTTCACACACACACATAACATGCTGTTTGGAGGAAGAAAAAAAAAATTGTCTCAAAGTATGAGCAGTATCCTAATGAATCTAATGCCAGTAAACATCCAAGAGTTTAAGAAAAAAAAGTGTAAAAGTTAGTTAATGTTATGTACGACGTGATTTATTTTTGCTAATTGTTTGGTAAAAGTGTCTTTTTTTTTTTTTAGTTTTGATTTATTTTGCCAGTTCTTCAGTGATTCACTTTTTTTTTTCTCCGTATTTGCTGATCTCGTTTACTCTCTGCAAGTTCAATGTATTTCTTTCAAAAACAGGCAAAAAAGGTCATGAATATGCAGATTTTTAGCAACTGTCTGAAAAGCAGCAAAACATTTATAATCGCTGGCGAAACAGTGACGAGCGCATAAATTGAAGTTGATCAGTTAATCAGGAACAAAATATTTCTTAGACTTGCAACTTAAAAAATATGTTTATTTCATTGTTATTAGAAGAAAGATGAGATGATGGTGAGTGATGATGTGTTAGAATTACTGAGTTTAAATGCTATTTGCCTTTCACAAACATTGGAATGAAACTGAAATTAATCCACTGCTCATTTTGCTGAGGATGCCCTCGAGGACCCCCGGAGGTTCCTGGGCCCCCTTTTGAGCACCCTCGTGTTAGCTGACAGCAGCATGCTGTACGGCCAAATTAAAGCATTCCCATGAGTTAGCATAATTGCTAGCCACGTTAGCGTTTCATCTGGTAACAGAACCGCTGATTTAACATCAACCTCAAGCAGCAGTCACAGAGGTCTGACACGTCGTCATCCAGAAAGAGGAGAGATGTCTGTTAGTATTTGTTCCACCGCAAATCCGGCAAACTGCCAGTCACACAGCAGCTGCTCCGGCAGGGTGAAGCTCACTCTTAGTATTTGGTTCATTTTTGGGGTTTCACCGTTGCAGATTCCAGGAAAATCTTAAGCCGACCTGGAAGCAAAGCCGGAAGCAGAGGGAGCAGCCGCAGGGGAAGTGACGCCTCCGACTTCGACATCTCGGACATCCAGTCCGTGTGCTCAGACACGTCCGAGACGGTCGGCGACTCTGCCCGGGCGACGCCGCGCTCCTCATCCCGCCAACACGGAGGAAAACCCTCCAAGATCCCCACGCCACAGAGAAGAGCCACTCCCACAAGCAAACTGGCCAAGGGATCCAAGCGATAGTCAGTGGCCTTGAAAAACAAAGTAACCCCCAGAGCTTAGTTGCACCACAAACACGTTAACGGACACTGGAAAAATATGTAACTTAAAAGACTGCAGATGTGTTGAGTGTTATTTAAATTGTTTGCGAAGATGTAAAATATTCTGTCGAGAGGTAATATGGTTTAATATTATGTAAGAATGGGATGTCAATGGCCTTGTGAATTATGTTTTTAATGTATTTCATTTTTTGTGAAGAAAAAAAAAAAACGTCAAAATTGTTTTTATCGTATTTTTGTTTTATCCGATGCAAAACCTGTCGAGGTTTGACGAACACTAGGAGACCCGGCGGCGGCCATGTTGCGAACATTTCTACACGCGAATGAAGGGCAAATACGCAGGATCCACGCTCTGAGAGTTACTGAATGTACTGTAATTTATGTAAACTGGTGTTCGGAGTAGATGGTGCATTATGGCACCATTTGAGGCACTGCGATTATTTATTTAAGTGCATTGATATACTGCCAACATGCATTTAAAGGGCAATGCAATATAACTACAATAAACCCCCAGTAAGCACTGCAGAAACCTTTGACAACACTATTTAAGACAAGTAGCAGAAACCTCGTAACCATGGAGCTTTTCAAGTCCTGTTTGTTTGTCAGCAGCTTGTTCTGTTTGTCCACTCCACAGCAAAGCGCGCGCGTGTGTGTGTGTGCGTGCGCGTGCGTGTGTGTGCGTGTGCGTGTTTGACCTTGAGGAGGTGCCACTTCACGTAGACATTCTCTCGTGCATCCATGTCAGTGTATGGTTCATTTCGGTAGAGCTGAAATTGTTACTGTAACATGACTTTGTAATAAACCTGCTTGCAGAAAGCCACCAGAGACCCGCCCGTCTCCACGTCTGCTCATCATTCTGTCATCGTTTCCGTGCAGATTTAAGGATTAAGAGATAATTTCATGGATTTGCCTGGTTATTGATTCTAAGGATTTGCTGCATTTTGTAGATTTACACTTCCCTGCTGTTGACAGGCAAAACAAGCAAGGGCATAATAATAATGATGACACTCAGCATCAGCTTTATTTCTGTCGCTGCTTTCAAGAGTTGCGTGATGCATAATTCACAATAACACGTGGGATACACACAAAGACAGGAGGTAGAAGTCAAAAAACGAAAATGAAAACATCTGACAGAAAATGCTATCAAAAATAAACACGTTGCATTTTTTTTTTTCCTTTGTCAAAGAGAATTAAAGTCAATGACTGCATACTCGAGCTGGCAGAAGTATTGACTGCATATTACAGTAGTTGGTCATATGTTGCAGCCTTTCCTTTTTTCTGCATTTGGTACTTCAGTACAGGAGAGGGTGGGTCGGGCGAGGATGGGGCGTTTCCCATGTGCTATAACAGGCTATTTGTATTTTGACCAATAAATCATCAGCATATCTGATAGTGAAAACAGTTGTTTCCCATAAGCGAATGCTAGCTAGTCGGCATCAGTAGCTAATTTCTTACAAAACAAAATAAAATGCGCTGGCTTTATGGATAATATCAAGATTACTAGGAATAGTTAGACATTTTTTCCGTCTTGTGATCATACAGCATTGAGGTGGCATCCACTGTAACGGTGTGTTAATCAGCAGTGTGTGGTCTGGTCGTTGGGTGGCGGTCTGGGCTGAAGGTGCAGCGTGTCTGTGGGCTGCTCCGGGTGGAATGTTTGCGGAGCACCTTGTGTTTAGCTGTGACATACTACATCTTTATCTCAGCGAGACTCTGCCGACGGTCAAAACGCTGCCCTGGAGCGAATACACACCGTAAAAGCCCGTGACTCAACTCCAAAGCAATTATAATGGATTATGTTTTCTATAGAACTCGACTCCCCGGTCAGTGGCTTTGCTGAGGACGGACAAACGCAAGAATTGCTGAATAAAATCTGCAAAGTTTTATCTTGAGAGCTGCACCAAGCAAAAAAAAAAAACTTCACAAAGTAGAGGCTCCCTCTTTCATATTTGTAGTTATTGATATTTCACAATTCACCTGCATCGCCCTCGTGTGATCGCCCTGCTCGCTGGGCTGTGCTAGACTGTGAGGGACTGGGCATGGAGCTGGCCTATGAGGGATGGCAGATCCCCTGGGGACTAAAGGTGGAGCGGAGCACAGGGGTCAGGCTCCTCTGAAGCCCACAGCCTCCAGTCTGAATGGTCCTCCTGTTCAGATCAAAGTCTGGCCCAGGATGATGATACCTTAGACCGGGATTTATCCTCGCACCCTGAACTGGAATAGATCCACGCACAAGCGCCCCAGGAACTTCTCTCTCAGGAATATGTGAGTTAAAGCAATATTCTCTGCTAATATTCTCTAATTGTAAGTCTTTTTTTTAAGTAACGGAGGGCTGAAATGCATTAAAGAGTGTTGATTATTAAATTGATGGGCATGCAGAGGATAATGTAGTTTGGGTTTTTCTCTTTTTTGGTGCAACTGTTTCCTCTAACTTGCTGAAACTTTAAAAGAAAAGTTTTATGCACCACGTATTTTTGGTTTAACATCATTTTATTTATTCATTTGAATGTGGGAAAATAGCTTTATCAAATATTTTTGTTTATATCATTGTATATATACATAGTATACCTCAAAATCTCAAACAATTATGTATATTATGTTTTTTTTTTGGATTGATGGTACTGGAGTTAAATGAACACAAAGCTCTCAATTAATTCCAATTAAGTCTTAATTTATAATAATGAGCTATTTATCTGATTATCACACCGCAGGCACTTATAGCCCCTGATTTCCATAGTTTGAAAATGCCAGGCTACAGAGACATGCTGGTGTTTGCGGCGCTCTTTGCAGTCCTGGGACTCACCCGCAGTCAGACTTTGCCTAGTAAGTATTAAGTTTTGCATGTTTAATTAAGAACCGCTACATTTCTCACTGCTTAAAAAAAAACGCCAATAATGAATCGTATGTTGAAATTGTTCTGCTTCTGTTGTCATGGGGTGGACATTTTATATAAGTAGGATTCATTATCCCACTGATAGTTCTGTGGCTTGAACAGTGTCTTACTACATGATCGCCAGCAGAGGTCAGTGTTTGTTCATAGTCAAACGTTTACTTTTCCTGCATAGTGACCGATGTCCTGCCCTCAGTGGCTGTGCGGATACTCGTAGGTCAAGAGGTCACGCAGGGGTTAAGTTGTTTCTTTTGAAACACTTCGAGTCTCTTTGCTACAAAAAAAAAAAACAACAATCATCACTGAATGTTTCGTTGATCTGTCAATTCTCCCACAATAAACTGTCAGCAGAAAATTTGACCCCTAAATATATGATGATAGATAATAATTTGAGTAGTACAAAGCACCTACTATGTCTAATATTACAGAACTACAAAAAAAACATTTTCACCTGATGCACATGTGAGCATAATTCTGTGCACAGACCTTCTTTTGTGGGTGATACTAGATTTGCCATTTTTAAATTCACCACAAGTTTGTGGGTTCCAACTAAATAAATGAGGTGATTTATCCTTTTTTTCTATCAGAGCAATTATATTTGTTATGCTTTACCAACAGTCATTTACACATTTTGACTTCGCAATACCACGGCAGCCATGCTGATCTCATTTAAATTACAGCACAAAGCATCTACAGTTTAGAATTTAGTGGCCAAATCCTCCCATGAAGAAAATAAACACCTTCTTGTGTTAACGGCTTGAATAAATGATCTCACTGTACCTGTGAGGAGAGGGCACCCTTGATGAGAATGAGTCATGAAGCTATTTTTAAGAATTCAATGATATCAGCGCTGGCATCAGATTTAGAAAACAGCCGGCGCCTTTGGTGCCGAATCAGTGTGTGGTGTCAAAGGAAGCTCAGCGTGTATATGTGTGTGTGTGTGTGTGTGTGTGTGTGCGCTGTGAGGTTTCGATCTCCTGGAGGAGTTCCGTGTGCCTGAACTGAGAGGAGTGAGACAGGTGGGCGGGTCCAAGCCTGAGGCGGTGGCCTACCGCGTCAACCCCTCCATCCATCTACGGAGGACCATGAGGTACAGTGCTGGTCTCAGTGATGTCAGAATGACTGAGGAAAGTCAACGGGTGACATGGCGTCGCCATGTAAAGCAGAGAAGTGTCTCACTACTGTTTCCAGCTGAAAGTCTGTATCATCCCTGATGGAAGTCAGGGTTGTTTCTTACGCCTGTAACGCCACCCGGCGTGATGTCACTGCACCCAAAGTGCACCTGCGCATCACTGCCACAAGGTGTCAAATCACTGGACGACGCCAAACACAATATTTTCAGGCGTAAAGTCGCTCTTACCGGCTTTTATTTGTGAGTTTTCATAGCATTAATATTAACTCTATTCATCGTTTGTTTCTAGTTGAGCGGTTCTAAGACTGCTGTGTTGCTTTTAATCCTTTAAAAATCTCTCCGAGGCAACGTCAGCAGTGCGTTTAGCACGCTAGCATGCTGAAATAACGCCGTGAACATCTTGAGCATTACACTCGCTAAAAACGGGCAGGTCGGGGTGGCACGCGCCTTAGCATGCTGACGTCGGCATTTAGCACATGTAACACAGCTTTTGCCTTTTTAAGTTTTCAGATGATGTACTTTGGTCTAAAGAAAGAAAACAAAAAGAATGATTGAAGTAGCACACTCAGAAACTTTAGCATCAAATAAAACCACGGAGGCTCTTCATAATTTTGTGAGGAAAGTGGCCTTCTTTGACGTAACTCGGCCCTCTTCACCTCCATCTTGCATCGCAGTGACGTGTACCCGGATGGTCTCCCCTCCGACTACTCCGTCATTGCAACATTTAAGGTGACCAAGGACACAGCAAAGAAATCCTGGAACCTGTGGCAGGTCAGCGACCCGGAGGGACGAGACCAGGTCGGCCTTCGTTTCCAGGGTGACAGGCAGTCGCTGGACTTCTTCTACACCAGCCCCGGCGGGAGCCAGATGCTGAGGACGTTCCACAGAGTCGGGAAGCTGCTCGATGGAGAGTGGCACAAGTTGGCGCTGAGCGTGAAGGGCGGCCAGGTGAAGCTGCTGATAGACTGTGAGGAGGTCAGCGTGGAGTCCATTGATGATCCGAGGCCGGTCATCCGCCGAGGGTACACCTCCATTGTCAAGCGGGCTGTAGGAGATCGCTCCGTCTCCGTATGTTCACCCCACTGTTTGCTCAATTTCTAAACCAACGTCGCAGCATCTTTCCATTGAGGATGCGGCTTATCATCCCGCTTTGTCCCGTCTCATTCCAGGTGGACCTCCAGCAGATGGAGGTGTCCTGTGACCCGGAGCAGGCCTACTCAGAGGGCTGCTGCGAGCTCTCCAATGTGGTGAGTTAGCTCCTTGGCTTCATCTTCTCTGTTAGTTGTCTTGTTTCAGAGCCGTTCTCTCACCATTCTCTCGGCGGCAGTGTGGAGGCTACGCGGAGATCGGCCTAACTGCTGGAAGAGCATCTTGCAAATGTCTGCATGGGCAACCAGGAAATCAGGGACCTCCAGGGCCAAAGGTGAGCGCATGCACAGTGAAAATTCGCGGAACACACCGATAGGACAAATTGAGACGTGTTGACTTTTTCTTTTCTTTTCCATAAATTCTTGCGCAGGGTCACAGAGGTCTTCCAGGGGAAGCTGGAGACCAAGGAAGACAAGGAAACTGGGTAAATAAATAAAGAACATCTCTCCATGATCCCCAAATTGGTGTACATGAGGGATGAGCAGGGTTCCCCTTCCTCTTGCTGCGGAGATAAAGAGTTAAACTGAATTATGGGTAAATTACATTGTAAAACTTGGAAGTCTTGGGGCAGCAGCCAAGCTGTGGAAAATGGCAGTAGAAGCACAACTGAGACGCGACAGGATGGAAACAGATCTGGACGCAGAGGCGCTTAGTGATAGTAAACACAGAGGCTCCTTTGAAAGACTCAAGTCTGCCCTGCGATGGATTCAGGAAGGAGCCAAGATAAACGCCAACCAACACGGATGTGACAGTAAATTTGTTTTTTGGTCGTTCTGAAATAGCCATTTGCATCTGAAAGCGCCGGCCCCAGTGGCGTAGAATATAGGCTTTAACTCAAACTGGCAGGAGATGATAGAAATTCTTCTAATGGTTTTGCTTTTTCCATTTGGAAGAAAAAGCCAAACGGAATAACGCCCCTCCAAATATCTGCAGCGAGAGGTATTAGGATACTTGAATTTTTTGTTTCATAAACTCTTTAAAGTACCGCGGGTAACGAATTGACACCGGGAGGACTAGCTTGTAAAAGGGAGGAACAAACCACGCAGAGAGCGGTTGGCCTCGGCGGCCAGTTCGAGTCGGGGAATGAACAAGCACCCTCACATCTGTGTTCTTCAGGGAGCTGCAGACCTGATTATTTCCACTTTGAATTTATGACTTGTTAATCTCTTTGATCCTTAGCAGTCACATTATGCTGGAGCAGTGCTGAGTGTCTTCTTCTTCTTTCTTTTTTTTTCTACCCAGGAAACATGTGTCTTTAAAAGGGGGTAAAAAAAAAAGAAAGAAAAAAAAACAAGAAAAAAAAAACATATCTAAAGGTTTAGCATTCAACATGCTCTTTGCACTCAAGGAAATCCCTCATGCTGCCTGAGCAAACAAATGTCTACCTGCAGGCCCATGTGGATGCAGAGCACAAATCCAGATCCATTAATTCTGCATATTCATGTCCTGGGATGCAGCTGCAGCTCAGCTGGGAGCGAACATCTGTCTTGTGTAGCTCGTTAAGAGTTCCGACCTCCCGCCAGCTTGTGAATCACAGAACCCCAACATGTTTATCTGAGGAGGGCATTTCCTGGCACGGAGACGCGGACTGTCCGTCCCTGATGGTGGGTGGTCCCTTGCTCCCCCGAGCTATACCATCTTAGCGGCGTTGTAAAATTCACGGTCATGCCCCTGGCCGCGCCGTCCGCCATCTCTGAGGTTAGCCTCCGCACCGGCTGACTTTGCTTAAACGCGGCATGTGTTGCCGTAGCCGAGGTGGTCAAGTGAGCCGACGGCCCGAATGCATTCTGGCCTCGTTTGCTGACTCAGCTCAACGCGGCCCGCTGGATTAAAACACGGTCCCATCTGAGGAAATCAGCATCTGTGCAAACATTATCGCTCCATTTAGCTGCGTTTAGGAGTGGCGATATGGAGTACTGCTGAGCAGGCTGATTTTCCACTTGTGTGTCTGACTAAAACGCCGCATGTGTGCGCTTTTTTTGTGTGATTTGACGGCATTTAGTCGCCGTCTCGCCCGCAGTTTGAGGTCCTTCATCTCTTTACATAAGGCTGATTAGCTTAGCTTAGCAAGAAGCAGGGATAAACACATGGTAGGCATCTCTTTCTGAATGCTAAGCTTAGCTAACTAAGCCGTCTCCCGGCTGCTCAGCTTCATATTTCTTGTACGAACGCGAGGATGGCATCAATCCTCTCGCCCAAATCTCCATTTCGACACTGTTTCTCAAGCTCGTTGATTCACACACAGAAACGTCTTGCCGGGGCGATTAAATCACTCTCGTCTCACAGGGCATCAGGGGAAACACGGGGGACTATGGCAACGTCGGTGAGCCAGGTCCTAAGGTAAGATCTGTCTTTATAAGCTCATATCAACATCAGATTGGCTCATCATCAAAATCCAATAATGAAATCCCACACACCTCCTCAGGGTGAAGAGGGAATCAAAGGCGAGAAAGGAATGAGAGGACTTTGGGGCCAACTGGTACTTTATTGCTTTCAGATGAGCTTGATTTTCTTTACCCCGAAATGCCACAAATCTGTATTCATGAGATGTTTCCTCAACAGGGAGACCGAGGTCCGAAGGGGCTGAAGGGATTAAGAGGGGGAGCAGGTTTCAAGGCAAGTGCCTCCGCTGAGTTCTCGCTTTAATTTCGCGAGTTTAATTAGGCTACCTGCAGCCAGCTGATGAGGTTTTTGGTTTTCCTTTTTGTCAGATTTCTGTGCAGTTTGTTGTTGCATTTGTGCCGATTCGTAGGCACCTCACTGAGTTTCAGTTTGGCATTTTCGACTGTAATTAAAGGGAGTCCGAGGACCAGCTGGAGACATCGGAGAGACTGGAGAACCCGGAGAAGTCGTGAGTTAACCTTTCCGACACAGCGGTGAGTTCTTTTGCAAGTGATTATGCAATTTGTAAGTTACTAACATTTTGGCCTCCCTGAAGGGCGCAAAAGGTGAAACAGGATATGAAGGGATTCCTGGGTTTCAAGGAGTAAAGGTATTCATCTTTTCTTCTTATTTTTTTTTTTAAATAATAGTTGCATATTATGATTCAGTGTTAATCAGAATCAGATCCGAATCAGAAATACTTTATCGATCCCGGAGGAAATTGCATGGGCACAGTCACAGTTGCTCCGTATCAGTATAAACAAATATAAGATACAGGAAGGAAATATATATAACAAGATATAACAAACATAACAATATTACTAAATAGAAATCGATCCCAGTATGAACAGTATCTAAACTAATTAAATATGCAGACAAATCAATAGAACCTACATGAAGTGGTAAATAAATGCAAAGTGCTTCCTAGAACAGAGAATTTACACTAGCGTCATCAATATTATCATATTGATGACAAACACGAGTACATTTACAGTGTGCAAAATATCGCTCTATGTATTTACTGCAGTTAAATGGAAGAATTATACAGTAACAATCATATGTGAGGCTGACTGAAATACCCCCCAAAAAAGAAAGAACAGAAATTAAAGATGGTTTCATTTGATTTTCAGGGAGAAAAGGGGACGACTGGTGCCACTGGGCATCCCGGGCCGCAAGGAAAAGAGGTGGGTTGTGGGATTCCCTCTTCTTTAATCCATAATAAAAACTCTGCTTCCAAGTCCTTCAGAATCCATTCGTTTGAACATCAAGAGCCAGTGAATCATTTTAAATGTGGTAAAACGATGGAGCGCGGCCATGTTTTTGGCGTATGTGCTGTCTCCATAAACAGCATTCGTTCATGTGGTGGGTTCTGGCTGAGATCTGAGGGCATGAACTATATAGACTTGAGCGGATGAGTCACCGAAATGAGAGCCTCAATCACAATGATAAGCCTCTCTTCAACAGGGTATTGTGGGAGATCCTGGAGAAAGGGGGCCTGCTGGAGAGAAGGGGGCGCCTGTACGTACCACCGATGAATCAGGATGACAATTCACTCATCTCGCGTTTGCATTTTAATGTTTGAATGAAGTTATGATGGATTTTTTTTATTGCCAATCTGTGAAAACTAGGGGATCCCAGGACCCGCGGGGAGATCTGGAACCATCGGACCAAAGGTGATCCCCCGCCAACACGCCCGAGTTTCGCTTGCCAAACAATCTGTCTGTTTTATGGTGATAATAATAATAGCTTTTTCCCAGGGCATTGTTGGAGATCCGGGTCTAACAGGCAGAGATGGCGACCTGGGGGTCGAGGTATTATTTGCTGCTGACACTGATGACTCAATGATGGGCTTGAGAGGAAATGCATTTGTGTTGCTAAGTGCCGTCTTTTCCGTGCAGGCTTATCAAGGACCACAAGGTCTCAGTGGAACTCTTGGACAAAGTGGAGCAGAGGTAACTCATTTATGTTGCTTGTTTTTTTGCAAGTAAATCTCCAATTGTTGTGCAAATTTTTGGGGGTTCAAATTTATCTCTGCCTTTTATAGGGGGAGAAAGGAACCACAGGGCCGGCGGGAGAAATGGGTCCCCAAGGCCGGACTGTAAGTCACTTTTTCAGGCTGTTCAATCACTGAAGACAAGCACATAATACATTCTGCATGTAAAGTAGTTTGCCATCTTAAAGCCAGATGACAAAGAATAAAGCAGACCCTTCGGTAGGTTTAATAAATGTTTTACTCTTCAGGGCCCAAGAGGTTACAAAGGCTCTGCAGGAAAGCCAGGAAGGCCTGGATTTATCGGCCCGCCAGGACCTACTGTGAGTGCTCCGATTTTTAAAAACTCCTCCAAATGCTAGTTTATATTCTTTAGGCCATTAAACCATGTCATCTCGTCACAGGGACACTTGGGGGTGCCTGGAAAACCCGGGTCCAAGGTAACACACCACCATCCATATCAGTTACAAATACAAAATAAAGGCTCGAAAGTGGCCATGCAGGCAATGTTTGCTTCCTTCATGAGGCTCGGACTAGGCGCCTCAAATTTCCGCTCGCTTTCCAGGCAGAGCGGTAGGTGAAGGTTTGAGCAGCTCAGCCTCAACCGGCTCAGAATGAAACCGCCATGAGAGGGCAGAACAACCCATGCAGCAAGTAACTCAGTTAGACCTCTCGGGAGGTTTCTCCTTCAGGGCATTTTGGCAAAATGTCTCTCGTTCTTCTCATCTGGACAGGAGGTCACAGGCGGGGCTAAACTCCCCCTCAGGACCCGGTCTCCAGGTTTCCACAGCATCCCACGCCGATCACAGAAGCAGATAATTCTGCGGCAGCCACGTTTTCAGCTGTTTATGCTTCACGTCGGATTGCAAGTTTTGAACAGAGAGGCTGTCTAAAATTCCAGTATATATATATATATATATATATATATATATATATATATATATCCCCTACGGTCTAAAGTCAAAAGAAATCCGAGTTTCTCTTTGACAGATATCGACGAGTAAAGTGATGATCTCTGTTTTAGCTGAATGTTCAACTCACACGGGTCAACCAGACAGATCGTGAGAAGGTGCTGGCAGAAAATAGCTTATACGTATTTGCCAGGCTGCTTGTTAGCGCTGCTGCTCCTCCAAAGCAGGCTGTCAGCCCAAAGTTAATGTGGGAGCAGCATTGCTAATGAGCCGTGCCGACTACCGTTTTCAGAGATTGAAACAGGCTTCAGGCAGGAGGAAAGATTCATTTGCTCAAGTCAAACGACAGTTTGACTTTGTCCTTAATGTCAAGTTGATTATTTGGGATATCATGATCATCAGGTTTAGCCGGGAAATCCTGGAAATCCGGGCTGAACATTAATCCTTGTTGCAAGGTTTTAAAAGAGTTCACAAAAAACAAAAAAAAACAAAAACCAAACCTCCCGTATGAGTCATGTGCAATACATTTTTTTGACCGAGTAGGTTTTTGGAGGACAGCAGCTGTCATCAGCCTGTTATCACACCGTCGTCCGACCGTTTCAGTAGCATTGCGAGCCAAAGCCAAAACATCCAAAGGAATATCTCCTGCAGCATAACCCACTTATTCAAAACACAAAGTAGCATACAGTTTTAATGCCAACAACCACCCATATGACATGAAGTTATCAAAATACGGCAATTCAGTGGCGATCAAGCCGGAGTGAGTAAAAGCAGAGCGAGCTGTGTTGAAAGATGACTGGACACATGAGATGAAAAACAGGAGTGTGAGTGACATGGATTTTGACGGCGTGGGAAAGCAGAGGTGAGGGAGGAGGACGGAGACGGATGAAGGAGACTTTATCAAAATAACGTGACAAATGTTGAATTTTTACCAAAGCCTCATTAGACTGATTAATAAAAGTGAGCTTGAAAAACATCAGACTGCCTACATTTGTCTTGTGTGGCATCAAAAAGTCACACTTTGGCATTAATGTGACAATGAAAAAATGAAATTCCTTCTCTTTTGCCTCGTGCAGGGTGACACAGGAATCCCGGGAATTAAAGGCGTTAAAGGTGCACAGGTACCTACTCAAACATCTCTTTGCTTATCATGTTTAACCATCTTTCTTGTCTTTTTTCACAACAAGAATTTGCTCTTTTTAAAAGGGAGAAAAAGGAGCGAAGGGCCCAAAAGGGAAGGTGAGCTGTTTTTATTTATTTATTTATTTTTATTTTGCTGTTGTGGCTGTTGGAGCTTCATTGACGGAACAAAGTGATACCACCTACTGATAAAAGTAATAATTTTCACACTTTACTGCTTTTATAATGCACTCGGCGTGCTTTACAAACGGCATTTAAAAATCTCAAACTGCACATGCTGATGCTATTAGAGTCGATACTTGAGCCGCCTCACTCCTGTGAGTTAGCTAAAGCTGAATCAATGGGCAATTTGACGAGAACACCCATGCAGGTGTGTGTGCGTGTGTGTGCGTGCGTGTGTGTGTGTGTGTGTGTGTGTGTGTGTGTGTGTGCGTGCGTGTGTGTGAGCGCGCGTGTTTTTGTTTGTGTGTGTGTGTTTGTGTGTCTGTGTTCTTTGGTTGTGCTTCCACATACCCAGACGATTACTGGACTCTGTGAGAAAAGATTTGGTCAACACAAGCTCATCGTTAGTGTCATGTTACTAAGAGTGGAAGCACCAAGAAATGCATCAAAAAAGATTGTTGCTCACTTCACGATCAAACACGAAACTCATCCATGTTTTGTTTTTTTTAAACGTACTTACCTTTAACGGCCGAACATATTATTCTTCTATAGTAGTTTGTATGCCGCATTTTACATTTAAGGTTTTATATGTATATATATATATATCATTTTGCATGAGTTTTTACTCATTTAAGATTTATTTGCTAGCTCAACTCAAACTTTTTTTTAATGTTTTTATGATAACTGCCATGACATAAAAAGTTATTTTTTTTAATTTATTTTTTTTTGAGCTCGTGCCCATGTTTACAATAAATACCTCAAACGTGTTCTTATGGACGCTCTGGCCTATAATGAATGGGGTTGCTGACGTTGCCAACTTCTCGTGCAGGCCGGCGACGGAGGTGTGCAGGGCCCTCAGGGAGGACGGGGTAAGCGCGGCCCGGCGGGCCCAAATGGACGCACGGGCCCCATCGGAGTCAAAGGCGTTAGAGGAGAAGGAGGACCAGATGGCTTTCAGGGGCCCCCAGGTCCTCCGGTAAGTGAATTTTTTTTTTTTTCCGGCTCCCACAGAAAAGTTATGGCCCTACTATATGTGCTCGATGTAATTAACAGTGTCGCCATGATGCAGAGCGCTTCCTTTCAGTCTTTAGCATTGCTAGCACTTCATCTAAACTGCAGCGATTGTACAATAACAGCACATTAATCATTTGCGCAAGCAGTTAGGCTGACTGGCACACACACAATGTCTGGTAACAACTTTGGTGTCAAGAACATATTTAAACAGTTTCTCATTAGTCCGCAGTCAGCGTGACTCATAGCAAGGGTTTCATTAGGTGGAGCTATAAATCCATAATGAGCCTCGGGGAAAATTGTTGGCTTCGTTTGTTCGCTGTGTTTCCTCTGAGAGGCTGCCATTGCTCCAGCATTCCCTGTGCTGTAATATTCCGTATCCCATGTCCCAGAGTTGGTTGACTTCCAGTGATGGATGTGGTAATGATTTGTTACGCAGGGCCCGACCCTCCCTGCCCAACACGTGATTGAGGTTTGTAAGAAAGTGGTCCTGGAGCAGATGTCCACCTTTGCCAACTCAGTGAAGAGGACGTGCGCGGCTGTCTGTCCCCTCTTTGGGGACGTGCCCATGGGCGCTCCTGGTCCACCTGGACAGAAAGGCCCCCCCGGACCGCCTGTGAGTTTGCATCGGTAGCGCATTTCCAGTTGCTCGATCAAGGACGCATTTGTCCACACGGACACATTTTGCGCTGATTTAACCGCGTCGTCAGTTCATCAATCTACCTCACGCAGCTCTTCTCGCCGGCGAGGTGCAGTCTACTCTCCGTACATTCATCACCTCATCTTCGGATAAGTAAAATGCAAACACATTTCAAGTGTCTGGGACGGATGAAGAGAGTTGAAATATTTGGCAGAAGAGCTTGGAATGAAATCATTCTCATTTTCCACGTCTCCATGAAGACAACTAAGGAGTCACAGATGAGACACTTGGTGTGCGTTGAATGATTTTTGCAGCGTACTGAGGCTGCCCTTGGATTGGAGAGCCTTTTCCACATTATTACACAGCACAGAAGCAATTTGTGTTCTTCTGAAGTCACATCATGCATGATGATGCTCTTGAGGCCATGAATATATATGAAATATTTCACTTTATTCGATAATTGTTTGAAAGCCCCAATTTGTGCTATAAAAAGCCAAATTTAGATCAATGATGTACCAGTACACTATAATGTTTTCCCAGCAGGATATTTTAGCATAGAGCTGCTCAGAGGTGACTGGAGCTTGCGGACATAAAAACAGCACCTAAAAAGCAATTCATTTCTGCAAGACTTATACTGAGAAAATACAGAAGATTGATGATATATTTTTCCTTGTGATGCTGTTGTCAGGGTGACCCTGGTAAAGATGGTGTCAGTGGAGAATTGGGTCTTCCCGGATTCTACGGAGAATCCGGAGATCCAGGCCAACAAGGAGAAACAGGTGAGGAAAGATTACGATGAAAACTGTAATTCACTTGTGCTTTTTCACGGTAAACGTTGAGAAAACCTGTTTTCTCAATCACGTTTGTATTATGAGCGATGAGGTCCCAGTTAAAACAATTTCGCATGAGAGTTTTTCGTTTTTGTAGTCAAACCAATGCTGGAAAACAGCCATGTTGTGCACTTCGATCAGAATTAAGGAACATCTAGAGAGTTGTGAGGTGTGTTGTGACTTTGACCAATACCACACCGAAACACTGCACGGTAATATGCACAGTAACCAACCTAGATTCAAAATTATGCACCGTTTTCTTCATAAATGACTAATCAGTCTTGGTTTTAATGTCATTGTTTAACACAGGACGAACTTTGTCAAGTCTGAGCAGAATAAAACTGCTGATGTCAGTCATATTCAGAGATATTATTTTGTATCAAGAGCAACTAGACTGAATGTTGATTACTGACTTTACAATGAGAGTTGTCATAGACTCATTATTATTCATTTAAAATGAATTCAGCCACTCCTTAACTTATCGACAAGACCCACAAGTCAAACAGACATCAAGTCACAACGTGGCTTTATTTTGTTGACATGTTAACATAACCTTTGGGTAATGCTGATTTTAGGGAAACATGGGAAATGTGATGTTTTGTTTGCTGCGAAGAATCATATTTTGTGTGTGTCCGTACAAAATAAGGTCGCCAAAAATCTGCGGACGGTGATGCCCACTGTTTGCCGGAAATCTTAAAGAAACTGTTCTTAACAAATAGTAATAGGCAAATAAATGTTCAAGGCCTCAAAACGATACTTGAGTGAATGGACCTCGATACTTTCCGTGTCTTCTAAAACACGCCGGGCGACCAGTCTTGTAAAACGGCGGAATCAAGCGTCGCACAGCGTCGTAAAGCTGCAGCGTCGGCTGAAGCGTGCATTTTGAGCTCTAATTTGTGGGCCTCAGCATGATGTCACGCTCAAGGTGCGGTCACGTGCCAAGCCAATGAAATCGGAGAGTATTTACAAGGTGTTTTAGACACACGTGTTCGGTGTTTAGTCGGCATGAGTGGCATGTTCTGATTAGTGCTCATTTCTTGAAGAGAGCATTTCGGCCTGTCTGCTGTTATTCCCTCTAATGTGTGTGTGTGTGTGTGTGTGTGTGTGTGTGTGTGTGTGTGTGTGTGTGTCTGGCATACAGGTGACACAGGAGAAAAAGGTGACCAAGGAGCCAAGGGTTATGGCCTACCTGGCTATACTGGAGACCCGGGACCAAGCGGTAAATTCATCTCTCCATGACTTCATGCTGCTTCATGAGTTGGTTCAGATGAGATGTTATTTTTCTCGAGGCATTAAGGGTGTCCACATCTGTGCCAGTGTTGTTTCAAAAACCCAACCCAGCTGATTTGGTGCTTTAAATGTCAGGGGGGGGGGGGGCAATCTCTCCCTATAAATTCACAGGTTTTGGGATCCGTGTAAACAGGCCGACTGGCGGGCGTGACGACTAAACTTTTTTTTTTTTTTCCTTTTTGGATCAATCGCAGGTCAGCAAGGACGACCTGGCAGAGCCTTTAACGGCCAACCGGGGAAGCAGGGTGAGAGGGGACACGTGGGCCAGCCTGGACTCAGGGGTCACCCGGGTCTCAGAGGACCCCCGGGTGTCTGTGTCACCTCAGGGTGCGCTCAGCTCAACGCCACCAGTGGGGCGCCTCAGCCAGCACCCCGGAGGTCAAGGAATCGCCCATAATGGAAGAAAAAAATTGGGACGGTTGGATTTTTTAGAGTAAAAGCGCGAAGGGTGCCGTTTTGTTAATATGCGTCTGGTCGAATAAATTGATTTTTTAAAAATGTAAATATGCGTCCCAGCTGAAACCTGAAATAGGCTTTGAACACTGACGGCTATCGCAGACAACACCCACAGAGCGCTGACACATCTGTATAAAAATACCACCTTTATTTGATGGTTTTATTTAAAATGATTTCACACGTCTGACTTTTCCTCAAACATCTGTTCTTTATAATAAAAATCCAAAACTGTTTTGCGATCAGACTAATATTTCTTTAGGAGGGCCGTGAGTGGAAGCCATATGGAATTTGAGGATCAGCGCCATGACAGCAGCGGAGGCGGTTAAAACCAGGCCGATGTGTTGCTATACCTCATGTCAATGACGGAAAAATGACAACATATATCAAACTTGTAGAGCCGTTTTTTTGTGCTCATATAAGCATAGTAGTCTCTGGGGTCTTTGAAAGCGCCAGCATTTTAACTATCAGTATGATAATCATCATAACATGTATGTTGTACAGTATGTTTTTTATTGTACTTAGAACGTTTTTCTTAAATCCCAGATGTGTAGAATTTGATATTGTTCAACTTTGGCGCCCCCTTGTGGTTTTGTCTCTTTTAATATGACGTATACAGTATGTACTGTGTATAAAAAGACATAACCACTTTCTGCGCTTGCTGCCTCTGCCCAACACATCAATACATTTCTATGTGCTTTCAACTGTAAAGGAAAAAAAAATGACGTAAATAAAATGCTAAATATGCAACAATTACATTTGAAATTTTACACATAGTGGCTTTAACAACTCTCAAGGCTTGAAAAGTGCTGTGGTAAAGGTACGTTTCTAAATTTAGTTGCACCATTTCCCCCCCACCTTTATTTCAAGCTTTCTGCAGCTCGCCAAGTGACAGGATTTAAAAGTTGTGGATCATAACCATGTTTCATTTGGTGCATGTGACTACAACAAAAGTGTAGCTGCTGACAGGAAAGTTAATGACCTGCACTCCATGCACCACACTTTTTTTTTCTTTTTTTTTTTTTATCTGTCGAAGCTGCTGTAGCGATGAGAACAAACAATAACACGGGAAGCAACATCTCCCACATGGAGACTCTGCTGTTACTTCACAGCAGCCAGCAGCTGGATGGATTCCTGGAGTGATTCCAGCGCGGACGGCCGGTCAATGAGATGAGTCAATATTGATTTTAGGCATGAGTTGTCATGTGTACGCATGTCCTGCAAAAAACCGACATCCAGCGCTGCCTGACGTACGCTCCCGCTTTCCTGGAAAAAGAGGCTCCACCCACCCTGCAGCCCACAATTAATGAACGTGATGTGCTCTCTGCAGCTGAGGTCTAACGGAAAAACACTTCTGAAGGGAGAAACCCACGAGGAGCTCTGAGTGTGGCTGCTGTCAGGGTCTTTCCTGGCTCACATTTGTTTCCTCTGAGAAGTCCATCGACCGTAGATTGTCATCATCCACCCACTGCAGCATCATGTGTACCATGCTGCTCTGTTTTGTTCCATCAAAGGATGCTATGGTCACCTCTGTCATGGAAACTATTACTAATCCATTATATCTTCTGAATTTTCTCTCTGAGCTTAACCACTTGCTTTGAAACATGCCCACTATTGATCTCTGTGGCAAGCCATGCTGGTGATCATGATGGGTACGGTCAGATGCACGCAGGCTGATTAAAAACAACCCAGCATGACGCGGTTCAGCTTAAAAGTGAGGGCACGCCATCAGACGTCATTGGAGGGTTCGGGTGGTTATTGAGAAAGTTTTCAGAGCGACTTCCAGACACTGTGAGTGGTAGCTGGGTAGTAAGGCAAACGTGTCACTGCTTCTTGTGGAAGTGAAAGAGAATCCGACTCAACTACAGCAGCAGCATTAGCCGCGCTTGTGGCGGCAGACGACTTGAACCTCGCTGGCTCATAAACATCGCGACTGCCCGAGCGTGGGGCTTGAGTCGCGTTTTTGGGCAAACACAGTCCAGCGCCTCAAGATTCACGAGTGGCAGCGTGGCAGGCGGCCAGGCTCTTCTGTCCATGCTCGCCGTCCATCCCTGCACGCAGCTGTATCGTCGGCGTCAACCAGTTGCGCCTTAATTTCGCGGGCTTCAAACTCGAACCGCGCTCCTGCAAACGGCAGAGCGCCGCAATTCCTCTGGGCTCAGTGCGTGAGAGAAAAAGGCAATGAAACGGTCTATTTAAAGGCCTTTATTCCTCTTGCCTGAGGATGTTGGAGGGCGATGTCCTGGGAGCAGTTATAATTATGAATAGCTGAACAGGGAAGCGGATTTTCAACTGATTTCAGCGCATCTCTAACCCGTTCTTTTGCCCGCAGGCGAATGCGCCAATAAAATTAAGTAAAATATTTGCAGTTGTCGGTTTTGCATGTATTTCTGGCAGCACTCAAAGACCTAAAGCCCTCAGCCAACCCTCAGTGCTGACTCAGTGCAGAGTGCTGACTTTACTTTTTGCAATAACTGACTGTGATAATGATGCAGATTTTACTGTCACTTGAACATCTGCAGAAGAGCAACATAAAGTTTGTGGGATGCACAGTACATCTGCTGCAGAGCAAATGTGAGTGCTCATGTTTATGCTTGTAAGTCGCTGTGACATTTGAAGCTTTTTGTCACGTGAAACACAAAGTAATTTTACATCTTCAGGGTGAGACAGGACGTTTTAAGGTCACAAACACAGTGCTTCAAATGTACATTTATCATATTGAGCTTAAAGGGAAGAAGGTGGGTGAGGTTTAGCGATACACAGAGTGAAAAACTGACAGGGGTCGAGAATGATTGGCCTCCACACACACCAAAACACACACACACACACCTCTTTCATCTGTGTTTCTAGATCAGAAAACGAAGGACAAATGAGTATGTTAGACTTCAGCCACATTCTTTAGGGGGTTAAAACACACCCGCCTCCCTGCCATGCTCTGCCTGCTGCTATGATACGTGCTGTAAGCGGTGCAGTGCGGCGCTAGACGACGGATGCGGGTTGCTGCCCGCCTGTCACATCCGATCCGAGCTCAGCGGGAGCCGCCAGACATTTGAATGCGTTTCACAGGAAGAGAAATGAGCAGAATTACCACGGAACTCATGAGGAGAGACGTATGACGCACAGCTGATTCATTCTCATGACGAATGACTTTATGCGGATGATTACATTGCATAAATCAAATGGTTTCAGCTGTGCCCGCTGTTTGATCTCACTTAATTCCGGCACGTTTGTGTCCAAACAGTTTCATTTCTTTGTTTGCATGATGGTAATTTATTTTGACAAACTCAGATTTAATGCAGTTTTTTTTGTACAGTGCAAACTGATATATTCCAGTGAACACATGTGCACCACAACAATATTTTTTCACACTGTATTTTTGTATTGCGTTTTACTGTATTTTTCTATCCCGTGTTGTTGTTAGTACCTCGCATTGCAGTTTTGCTGGAAAGAGGCAATTAAAGCTTGACTGACTGTTTGACTTGAATGAATCATGTCGTTAAGTGTAATCAAAGTCACATTTAGAAATATGGCTGCTTTCCATAGTCATAAGATGGTCGACAATCATTAGAAGTGGGGAAACTCCATGAGGATGTGTACAGGATTTTCCTAGTCTTTGCTCACTTATTGCTGGTAACTGACCCATTGTTCTGATTACTCAGCACCAGAGAGTCTGGATTTATCAAGCTGCAAAACATCAACTCAGTATTTGCCTGCAGGATCCACCAGAGTGTGCTGAGGCTCAGGGTCAACCAGGCCATGGTCACACTGCTGCTCCATCTCAGCACAGGATGATGAGGGACACCTGTTGTGCAATTGGTGGATATAACATTACATCCTCATTGCCTAGTTTACCGTTTAAAGTGAGTGAAAGGCCTCGGTTCAGTGTTCCGCACGCTGCAATTAACGCCTGGCGCCTTGACAGCTTGCAAACATTTGCAAACACGGCAAAACTTGTTAGAGGGGCTCCGAGCGGGATCTGCCTGCTCTATAGATAGCAGCCTCGCTGCTACGTTCCTAAAGACTTCCAGCTGTTCGTGTGCAGGAAAGCCTGCAGTAGCTGTCTCACACACTGTTTCGCTCGTGGAACATTTATCTGTTGTCCTTTGAAGTGTAATGACTTTCCAAAGGTGCCAGGGTGGAGGAATACTGCTGAGGGCACAGCGTGTGTGTGCGTGTGTGTGTGTGTGTGTGTGTGTGTGTGTCCGTGCATGCAGGCGCGCGCATGCGTGCGTGAGGCGAGATAGATGGACACATAAACAGGCGTGTCGGTCAAAGGTTCGATCCCTGGTGAC
>CAAKHG010019530.1:74364-85142 GCA_901007715.1 Dactylopterus volitans
GTAGCTGTCTCACACACTGTTTCGCTCGTGGAACATTTATCTGTTGTCCTTTGAAGTGTAATGACTTTCCAAAGGTGCCAGGGTGGAGGAATACTGCTGAGGGCACAGCGTGTGTGTGCGTGTGTGTGTGTGTGTGTGTGTGTAAGTACATACAAAAAAACAAAAAACAAAAAAACAAAACTTGTGGGCTAATCCAGTGCTTGTCCCGCATCCAGAAAGCTCCATGTTCTCTGGTTATGCCCCTAGCAACCCACTACTAGATCCAAACCAACAACACTTGGAAGCAGGCTCCGATCATTACTATTATTTTCCTTCTGGACTGTCAGAGATGGGCTGTCTGTTTCACTATTTCATGCTCTCCTTATCTGCTTCTCTTTCCACTCATGGTAACTGAGGATGGCTGCAGGCCAGTAAAAGTCCGGAGTTGGGGGGGGTGGAGAGGAAGACGGAGGACAGAAACAGAGGAGATAGAGTGAGCTGCTGGATAGGGCAGGCTTTCATTCACTAGAGAAACATGTGCACCTCTCCCCAAATTCAGTTTCTGTAAACCCAGAGCTGCTGGCTCTCAATGAGAGGATTAACGGAAATTCACACAAGGGCTTGGACGCTTACCGGTAACTTTTTTTTTTCTTTTTTTTTTTTTTGCTTTCTTTGTGTCTTTTCTGTCTGAAATTAACAAAAGCACCTGCTTTCTAATGCATGAAGGTATGTGGTTTTTATCATGAGGTGGAGGCTGTTTTCGATCATTCAAACGTAGAGGCTTTTGCACAATTTTTGGTGCATACGGGGTTTTGTTTTTTTTCAGTGTGCAGTGTGTTGCCTTGTGATCCGGGTTGGTGGTGTCAGCATACACATGAATGTCTGTGTGCATATTGAAGACATTAAGTTCAGCTAGTAGTCCCTTGTTTGTGCTACTGTCGTGCAAAGAATGAATGGAAGTGTCTCGATTTTCTTCTTCTGTTTTCACAAAGCAGGATTTGTCTGTATCATTTCTCCTGTGCAAGTTCATGTCTGGGGCACCTAAGTGTTGCATGCATTGTACGTTTTTTTTTAACAGACATGAACATTACACATACGAAAAAAAGAATGATCTTTGTGACGACAGGGCAGAAATCACATAAATGTTGGTCAAAAAAAAAAAAAGCAAAGAGATGAATCTGAGCTAACACTTGATGAGAAATTATTTAACTGCTGTGACTAGTTAAACCGAGCTCTACAGAGAACAACTGATTAGGCTTGGCTTCCCCTTGTTGCTTGAAGAATTTGGCGGCAATAAATCCCCTTGGTCTTGGCAACTGTTGAACAGCAGTTGTTGATTCTGGAATGGAACGGCTTCCTCTTGCCAAATTTACTGCAGATAAGTATAACCTCAGCAGGGTAAATGGAGTTACAGCATGCAGTTACGTTACACAAACTGCAGCCACTAAACAAGCAGAGATATGTAATTTTTCTGTCTGAGCCCAATAATTCAAGAAGTCCTGTTGCAGTTTCCTTAAAATAAAGCTATACTTTTGCATCCGTGGCCTCGCCCACTCTCCGCAAAAGAAATATCGCAGGGCTGAAAAGTGAGACGTCATTTGTTCAGCAGCCTCTCCAACGTCGCATCCAAAACCAAACTGCCGCTCACCTGACTCTCGGCCGAATGTTCGCAAAGTGAAGCGGCGCGCGAGACTGTACAACAGCTGGAAATAAAGTCAGAGCTCAAACGTCTAATCCTTTTGAATTATAGCTGTTGTTTGATGCTCTGCACGGCCAACGCACAGGTCTGCCAAGCTGTCAGTGCGACCAACACTTGGAGCAACCGCAGCCACCCCAATAACGTCAGAGGTCACGGGGGAGTCTGCTAGTAACATGCGAGACCAGTGCACCTGTTGGTTTTGCTGCGTTCTGCGTGCATTCCAAGCTCTTAGCGTTACCACACGGCGCGTGTAATGTTGCAGTTTTATTCCTGGATGACAGTTGCTCCTCTTGATCCTGACTGCATGTGTTTGGTCACTGTCGTCAGACAGGCTCTCACTGTCTGATGGTGTAAATGAATTCCATGTGGCTCATGCGGAGGTGTAGAAATATTCAGTTTGGGGAAACTCAGTCGAGGGGAAAGTCGTCCTGTCTGAACCCTGCCAGTGAGGGGGTTTTCCAGCAGCCTCCTCCAGCTCTCTAGTGGGGAAAATTCTGGGGAAAATGGCTTGCACAACTGCGAGGGCTTAGCGCCTCGTTCGAGTGTGTTGCTTCAATGCAGGGTTAACATGGTGGAAAAATGCAGTCATTTTAGGTCGTGAGCCCTCCCTGGCCGCACGTGGATAAGGACACTAGGGAGTCCAGGGCTTTACATCCTGGCCACTGTTTTGTTGACCCACACGTATCGCAATTCCATGCAGCGAAGAACGCGTATGGCCAGTTCCTTCCCTTCGCGTCCATTCCACAAGCCCTGCCTCTTACAGTAGATGAGGAATATCTGGTCCTCATTTGCGACGGCTTCCTTTCAAGATGTCAGCAGTTTTTTTTTCTTCCACGTATTGGAAAAGATAATTCAGTGGAGCAGCCGCAGAAAGAACATATGCTCGAATGTCTAGAGTTTCACTCGCAAGAAAATCACTAGCTGATTGTCAATACGTGTAAAAACACAACACTGGTCATCGTTTTACCCAGCACTTGAAATCTCATTTCACCTCTAATATCATGAGCATGAATATAACATTCATCAAACATCACTGTTTGCAGCACACGTATAGAGTTTCATTGTTACTGAAATGAATTTGCTACTCTGCATGCACGTATGTAACATGTCATTGTTTTGTACTTTGTATTAACTCATGTTAACAGACAAATCCAGCATTTTGTCATGTGTTGCACTTGCCTTGACAATGCTTCATTAAAATCCTAGTGGATTCCTCCCCCCTCAATTTATTAGCTGGTGAATTGTATCTAGATATCCAAGAGTGTCATCAGTGGAAAAACCAGCACCGACAGTCACTTCCTCAAAGACTCTAAATGAGCTATGACTGTGTTTTCCTGAAAAGAGAGCTCGTATCATTACGCAATATTGACCTACTCATAACAAGAGGCTTCATTTTGCAATAGTGGGGCTAAATGCTAACATCAGCATGCTAACACTGTCAAAATGACAATATCTTGACATGCTGATTGGGGAGGAAATGCTATTTGTGTGTTAGCATTTGCAAACTTTGCAACAACCAAAGAATAAGGTGAGACTGGGACACCGAGTCTAATATTTGGATGTCTGTTTCGAATTGAGTCCCACAAGTGAGGCATTGTATGAAAAAGTAATTCTGGCCCTAAAATCTAAAACCACTTCAGATTGGACAGAGAGGAGAGTGGGAGTTCGCCATAACCAGTGTAAACAACCTAAAACTGGACCCACTGAGAAACATTCAAAACTCAGCGATGCTGTAGTGATGTAACACAGGTGTAGAGTGGCGGGCCTCAGGCATTGGCACGGTCAAATCATTGCAGATTTAGTCCAATCTGCAAGGAAAAAGACAGATGTTTGCGGGACAGAGTTTTCACACAAGGGAGTCTCTCTTAGCAGGGCAGCGCTGTTGTATTACATTGGATGGATTAGACAAATACACAAAAGCTGGAGGGAGTATGGAGGCAAACCAAAAGCACTTAATCAAATGAACAAATTGTGTTAACATCTTCCCAAAATGTCACTCTCCAGCGTGTTCGGGTATGCCAACACTTTAAGGCATGTTTCCATAAATATCCTACCAACCTCAGGGACACCGCTGGTAGTAGTTGTGAGGGCATTTGAAAGTAACGGATTAACATTAATTCACCCGCTGAAGGGAGGAAGGCATTAGAC
Organism: Dactylopterus volitans; assembly: GCA_901007715.1. Lineage (NCBI taxonomy): Eukaryota > Metazoa > Chordata > Actinopteri > Syngnathiformes > Dactylopteridae > Dactylopterus > Dactylopterus volitans. Next base: position 78,191 of record CAAKHG010019530.1, read on the forward strand.
TTGGTTCTGTTCATGTGATGGAAAGTGTAGGAGCGGGAGTCTGTGGGCAGGCGTGTTGAAGTCGGGCCAAGGCCGGGCAGAGCTTGGCAAATGGCAACAGATTTGAGGAAACAGCTGATAATCCCACAGGAAACCGTGAGCTCTGGTATAAAGGCAGTTGCGGTAAGAGGTTCAGTGTGTTGTTTGCATAGTGCGGATGTGGTACATGAGGCTTGTAGGAAAGCGCTTAGGTGCACTAAGGAAGGGGAAGCTGAGCGGCAGTCTTGGAAAGATGGAGTGTGCCCCACGAAGGGCAGATGTAGGTAGCTCAGTGGCACACGTAAGTGAATAATGGATGTAGCCATTTAATGTAGCAGTGGGAGGCGGGAAGTGGCTGAAAAATCAGACGTTATCTGATTTCTGGGTGAACTGAACAGAACCACAGACTCAGTACGCTGTAATGTAAGTAGCTAATGGGACTATCAAGTGGTACTGCCTCACCAAAGGCCCTCCCGCTCATCGGACCACATGGCGCCCTGTGTGGCTTTCTTTCGCCGCTTAGGTCTCGCACAGATATTTCAAATACAGTGAATCATGTCTCTGTGTGCATGCCAAGCATGTCTCAGTGTGAAATTCGAAATTCATCCAGTCTCATTCCGTTACGCCTCGTGTGGGAGTGTCTTGTTTGTGTTTATTTTTGCACATGGGTGGCATTTGACCTGGATTTAAAGAACAAAAATGCCTTTTCTGCTCACTCATGTCACTAAAACCAGAACTAGATCATATCTCTCCATTGATCTGATACTCAGGAGCTTATTTCCTTTATCTTAGCTTACCTTATATTCAAATGACAGTGGTCCCAGCCAATGAATGGACTGTTATGTCTTTGCTTGGCTTGGCAAATGCAACGATTTGCTCTGGCGAACAACAGCCGACCTGCACATGTGCACTTACTTGTACTCAATCTCACTTATGTAGTCACCACTGCAATTCAGTAAATCTTTTTAATATACAAATCGGCGTGAGATATGGGTTCAAGACTAGGTTTAATTTAATAAGAACGCAAATTTAAAGATAAAGTTATACCTCTTCCAAGCCAAAATTCCAGTCTTGTTGCTCAAGGTTGCATGCAAGATTCTCTAAATGTGTAAAACTGTCAGTAGGAAGGTAATTGGGTATTGCAGGTTTTTGGAAGGAATGAGACGGGCCGAAAAAATGGCAATCAAACATCTCAGTAATGGAAGAAAATGAATCAAAGCAAAGTCAAGGCAAGAATAACATGGGGTCCACATGTCACAAATGCTTGCATTGTCTTTTTCTCATTGACCGCAATACAAAGCATGTTTTTCCCTTTTCCTGTAGGTGCACAATTGGAACTTGGTACTGCTGCATAATGGGTTACAAAGCGACATCCGTGCATTGTGTCTTAAGATGCCTGTGCTTCATGCTTCTCCATTTGTTTAATGCAGCTCAAGATGAAGACATAAGAAGTAAGAGTGCTTCTGTCTTCATTTTTCCACACTTTGTTATGCTTGTCCATAAATGCATAGAGCTAGCAAAGGTGGACCCATGCACTATAAATGTCTCACACCAAACTAGATACGATTGTTTAAACCATTGTTCCACATTGCTAACATCTTATTTTCTGTCTGCTCCAGGTTGTAGGACGGCACCATGCGATTTGGTCTTTATTCTAGACGGCTCTTGGAGTGTGGAAGATGTCAATTTTGAAATAGTAAAGCGGTGGCTTGTCAACATCACCACAAGCTTCAATATTGGACAAAAGTTTACTCAGGTCGGAGTAGTCCAGTATAGCGATGACCCTGTTTTAGAAATACCTCTGGGGAAGTACTCCTCTAATAAAGACCTCATCAAAGCGATGGAATCCATTGAGTACATGGGGGGAAACACAAGGACGGGGACGGCCATTAAGTTTGCTACAGACAAACTTTTCGGCCTCTCTGAGCGCGGCCCGATGGGCATTTCCAGAATAGCCGTTGTCCTCACAGATGGGAAGTCTCAAGATGAGGTTATGAAAGCAGCAGAGGCAGCAAGAAAGAAGGGAGTCATTTTGTTCGCAATTGGTGTCGGGTCAGAGACAGAAGAGGCAGAGTTGCGAGACATCGCAAACAGGCCATTTTCAACATACGTCTTCTCCGTCGAGGACTACAAAGCCATTTCCAGGATCATTCAGGTCATACGGCAGAAACTGTGTGAAGGTACGTAACCGCCGATCAAGTCTGAGCTGTAGCATCAGCTGCATCTCCGCATTGGAGGTATCTTCCTATCTGTTCCCACTGTTTTTTCCGTCTACAGAGACCGTTTGTCCTGCAAGGATTTCTGTAGATTCTCGTGATGAGAAGGGCTTTGATATCCTGTTGCATTTGAATTTGGCCAAAAAAGCAAAGAAGACGCGAGGGGCATATTATGGTACTAAAGCATACGAGGTGACATCTGGTATCGACTTGAGTGAAGCTACGAGGTAACCAGCTTTTATTCCATCTCATTATTCTATCATCAGTGAACTGGAGGTTGACTGACTTTCATATTTCAGGACACTTTTTCCCGATGGCCTGCCACCATCGTATGTTTTCGTTGCCACGCTGAGGTACAAGGGATCAGTGGCAATGGAGGAGTGGGACCTGTGGAGAGTACAGACCCGTGACGGGAAACCTCAGATGGCAGTGACCCTAAATGGACTCGACGGCACTGTCATGTTCACCACGTCCAGTAACGCGCCAAGCGGAACTCAAACTGTTACATTTTCACAACAGACAGCGAAGGTAAGTCAATGCTACACGTACCTCCAAGGCCTTTATTTGGGGGGGGGGGGATTTTAGATCTTTGTCAGCCTACTGCCAAGATGTTTCATGCTATTCCTGCCAATCTCCTCATGCGTTTTTATGACCAAAGAAACTGTTTGATGAGAAATGGCACCAACTGCGTCTGCTGGTCACTGAGGAAGACGTCACTCTTTACGTTGACGACCTGGAGATTGAAACTCTCTCCTTGGAGCCCCCAGTCGGCATTTTCATCAACGGGAAAACTCAAGTTGGAAAATATGTCAGCAAAGAAACAACAGCACCAGTAAGTTCGACTATAGAAACAGGGAACAATATGTTTAATGAGTAGCTGAGCAGATTCAGCACAGATATATGTCTTTAACAGCATCCCAGAGCAACACATGGTTTATTGGTGCATCCTTAGAGACTCGCTCAACGCAGTGGCTAATAAATCCTTTGGCAAAAATGAGCATGTTCATCCACAGGGTCTTATTAATCTTTGTTTTATTTGTCGCGGTTGGCACGTTCTGTGCCAAAAATGCTGTATTTGTAATAAATCACAATAGTGCTGTATTTCCCGCACTGAGGATTATATAGTGTGCTGCTTCTTGAAAAAAAACGAAAAATCATCCCGGCAAACATTGTATAACATTCTGGTGTAATGATGTGGAAAATAACTCATTATGTGCTTTCTGCACAATAAACTCTTCTTTTAAATTGTTGATATGATGTAAAAGACTTTATGATGAACATCAGCGCAAACTGCCGATTTGAAACCTTAGACACGCACACACTTGTAAGCAGTTAGGGACGTGACTGCATCACTGGCCATGATTATGCAAAATGTGTGTGTGAGTGAAATAGATGTAAAATGAAACGAGGCAAGATAGGCACAAAAAAAATGAAATAAGAATATGATTTTGAGAAACAGCACCAAAAATCTGTCAGCTGGATACAACACTGACACATGGTTATAGTTGTGGACACGAACATGGATTGTTCCAAGGATTACATAATTTTGCAAAAAGTGAATGTAATTTCAAATGGAAAATGTTTTTGATGTAGTTAGACTCTTAAAAGTGCACCAGTGTGTGGCACAGTTCAATTTTAAGTAATGGTACATTAACACGAACCATCAGACGTTCTTATCACGTTTTAAGCAAATAACCAATCGCTATTTATCCTCTGGTGAGACCGGAAATTATATAAATCACATGATCATCTTTCTGCTCATGTGGTAATTGAAATGAAACAGTCTCCAGGCCATTTGTAGGCATTTTACCACCAACATCAATCAAACGCCGCAATGAGACTTTGTGATAAACTGTGTTATGTTGCCTCAGAATACATCCAAAGTACTGAGAGAGACCTGGCAACATGCGGCTGCTCAATGTCCAAATCAGGCGTTTATCTTTTCCTCTAGGTTGGCAGTTAAAAGAAAGCAATTCCAGCTCATTGGTGGCAATAACACGATAAAAGTGTACTATAAAAATAAACATCACAAATCACACCCATAACTATTTGCTTGTTTCGTAATCTTGCTTGGAATCTCCAATCACCGAGGCCTTTTCTTTCTTAACAAGAATCCTATCCATCTTTTCCTTTGTTCAGTTTGAAATCCAGAAACTTCGCATCTACTGTGACCCTGAGCAGAATAACCGAGAGACTGCCTGTGAAATACCGGGAGTCGTAAGTACAACCTTGTTTTTTCTGTCCAAAAGCAACAAAGTTAACTTTTTTCTCACCTCCCTCTCACCTTGTACAACTCCATCTGTTTCCACTCTGAGACACGCTGCGCTAATTTATCATCACTTACCTCCGCGCCTCTGCTGCATGGCATGGTTTTGTTGCCTCTCATATTCAATCATTATGGTGCACTGTAATATTGAATCACATCTGTTTATGAATTAAATCACTTGAGGCGGAAGAAACGTGGCTAGGCTTTAGACAGTGTTTATTATCTGCCGGCTCTGTGTTTGTGAAGCGGTGACACACTGAAAGCGCTGCAATAGCAAAGCGAGGCTGCTGGATATACGTATCAAAAGAGACAGGATGAGAAACCCGTGATTACAAATGTTTGCCAAGTGCCAGCCTCGCGATGATTTATTTCAAATAAAATACCAAAGCCAATTTGCTCTTGTATAAAGGATCTTTCAGTAAATATATCACAGCATTTGATTTCAAAACAAACAGTTTACATTTTAGCAAAACGTCCTGTGAACAAAACCAAAATTTGCAATGCAACGTATTGGATTGTTTTATTTGCACCAACAACGGATCGTAGAAAAGGGCATTATCTACAATTTGTGTTGGATATTAGGAAATAGTTTGCCTAATAGTGTAATTGTATGTAATTCTGCATGTGCACTTATCCAAGAGTCCTCTTTTGTTCCTGCAGTGCTCCAATAGTCCTGACTACAGTGAACCGACACAAGGGCCTTGTGTTTGTCCTGCTGGACCTCCTGGACTTCCAGGAATGAAGGTCAGTTTTTCTAATTTGTTTTCACACTTTATTATCTCATTATCATATTAACTACTGTCATGCCCGCCGAATAAAACCCAGCCTACTTATCCAAACACAAACTGTGAAGAAGGTTTGGGCCTAAGGGGACCAGCTTGTTGGGTTTGAGCAGGGAAAAAGTCCCAGTACAGGGTAATTATTTTAAGTATTTGTGCACCCTCAATTTTACAAGTACACAAGCAGCAGCAGCAGCAGCAGCAGCAGCACATACTTTGCTGTGAGATGTTCAGCAAAGAGCTCTAACTTGTCTAATAGTCAGACAAATATTTACTTTAAACAGTTTAGATAAGGAAAAAAAAATAACTAACTGCACGTTAACTCAGAAATGACAAAGAACACTGAACAGCTTCTGTTGGGAGACAAAGCACAAATGTTCTCTTTCTTATCGCTTCTCCCTGAGTAAATGTGTGCTAAGCTCCCGGGTGATGTCTCAGTGCTGCTGGATAGCTGCGCTATGAGAACATCAGGTGGCACCTTATCAGGAGGTCAAATCCAGCGAAATCCTTGCAGCCGGCAAATACCGATTTTGGGTGTTGCACTTTTATGTCTGTCAGCCCCAAAACACGCTGTTAACAGGGAATAATTCTTCGAAAACAATGGATGCACCATAAAAAGTAGTCTCCTGCGTGGCAAACGCAAGCCTGTCATGTTGTGGCTAGTCTTGGTAGATCCTGTTGTAGTGTTTGCTCAGGCAAACCAGACTGCTGCCTGAGATTAACACGGATTGAAATGGAAAATTACTGAAAGGTACATGGCTTTATTGATAACAGGGTATTAACTAAAGAATGGAAGCCATAAAAGGCTTTACGCAGAGGTATATTACCTTAGCAACAAGGCTTTCTCAATAAAAGTGTTATGGTTTCGGGCATGTTTGTGTTTATGAGGTCGCTGCTATTTTTTTTTTTTTTTATTACATTTACTAATAGTTCCAAAATGCTGGGACCCTTGCCTGCATGCAGATGTCCATATAACCACTTTTTTTTTTTTTTTTTTTTTTGCTCAAGAGAGAATCTTACATAAGGTAAAACCTATCGTGGTAAAATTACAAATTAGTCTTTTTCAGAGAAAGCCTATTGCTACCATATTTCGATTCCTTTCGTTTTTGTTGCTTTGAGGTTGTATGACTCACAAAGAGGTAACAGCAAGTTGTTTGAGCTACACATGATTAAATTACGTTTTTGATTTCTGCAGGGGGAGCAAGGAAGCGGTGGGAAGCCCGGTCAGCCTGGACCTGCTGGTGCTGATGGTAAGCCTGTGAGTACTACATAGTTCAATATGCAAACATACAGAATAAACCCGCCACATTGTTACAGCGTTTCCACGATGGCTGTTGAGAAAATGCCAAATACCTCTGGAGTTAATGGGCCCATTATATAGGTCAAGGCAATTGATGCTTGTTAATACCATGTGGTGAGGATTGTTTTGAAGTGCTCAAACACAGTGGTAAATATGTATGCTTATTTAATTTTCCACTGGGTAAATTAGAAAAACCAAACACGTATGATTATACCAATTGTGGCAACACAGTGGTCATTTTGGCAATGAAAAACCATCCAAAAGTGAACCACATGTTGTACAACATGATCAACAACTAAAAAGAGGTCCACCACCAGGCCAAAGACATAGAACTCACACCACACTCCACACACACTCAGTGGGAAGAGACAAA
>CAAKHG010019530.1:85162-101770 GCA_901007715.1 Dactylopterus volitans
TTAGAAAAACCAAACACGTATGATTATACCAATTGTGGCAACACAGTGGTCATTTTGGCAATGAAAAACCATCCAAAAGTGAACCACATGTTGTACAACATGATCAACAACTAAAAAGAGGTCCACCACCAGGCCCAGACAAACCCAGAAGCATGCACGTAAAACTCTGTGCTGTTGTTTTTGTTTTGATTTGTTTTTGTAAATTGAAGGGTATGCCAGGGATTAGAGGAAGTCCAGGCCTGCCAGGTCCACCAGGAGTAGAGGTAGGCTAATAAAGACCTCAATTACCGTATTGTTGAGTTCACACACGAGCCTCGGTTGAAAGTTTTTAAAGCTGTGTTGTGTCTTGTTTCTTGTCAGGGGCCACGTGGGCCCAACGGGTACAAGGGGGAGCAAGGGAGGCCTGGTGTTTCGGTATGAAGGTCAAAAAGCACATTTGTGGCAATTGTTTTTATTTTTTTTATTTTTTGGAATCATGGTAAAGCACTAACTAATAACAACTGAAAATCTGTCTTGTAATGCAATTCTACCCATTCAGGGTGAGAGAGGTATGCCTGGATTACCTGGACCAACTGGAAAGCCAGGAGAAGAGGTGATGACGTTAATTCCTAAAATATGGCAGGGTTTGCTCAATCACACAATGTCAGCTTTATGCTCCTTCAACGTATCCCCGGAAAATATTATGCTTAAGTTCAGCGTAGTAAAATCGGTGCGAGGGCTGATGGCATTCGTTGAACAATGCAAAAACAAACGAACACAAAAGATACAAAATGAGCTGTAGGATTAACAGGAAATCCCTGCTAGACACATCAGCTTGAACTGTTTGAACAGTGCTGCATCAATCACTCTGGTCGCCATATGTTATGAATATAAAGCCAGTTCCCTTGAGAGCGCAGAGGAGATCATCTTTTATACTGAGGGACAACAGCACTTAGCAAAGAGTGCCCTCAGAGACTGTTTAAACGTGTTCATGTTTCCTGACTTTGGGTCCACCCTTTCCTTAGAAAACACAAACATTTGTCACTATTCTTTACTGTATCACAGACAGTATCTCCTCTGATCCTTTAGTCCAGGGGTCCCCAAGCTTCTTCCTGTGAGGGCCACACAACTTTTCCCTTCTCTGATGGGGGCCGGGGTCAGTTTGTAACAGAAAAATTGTGACGATCCCAGGGGTGCCTAAGCGTAAAAAAATTACTGTTCTCCAGAAAGCCACACATGACCAAATAACCCTTTCCTGGTTCCTCACAGAAAAAAAAAGTCAGGAAATAAATAATAACACTATTAATGAAATAAATAATAACCAAATAACCCTCTCTGGGTTCTTCACAGAAAAAAAGTCAGGAAATAAATAATAACACTATTTATTTAAAAAAAAAAAAAATTTACTCCCTAAAAATGGGTGGTCCTATTTTTTTGTAACACACTGCATGAAAAAAAAATCAGAATGCGTCTCTTGTATTGTTCAGGGGGCGGGGCCAAATGTGGAGGCGGGCCGTATCCGACCCGCGGGCCGCAATCTGGGGACCACTGCTTTAGTCCCCCTCTCTATTATTCTCTAACTTCCATCCCCTTGGCTCCACTCTGTTCCAGTTGAGAAGTCAAGGCAACATGTGAAACTGTTTTTGAATCATCAGCTCATGACATCTATATTTGCACATTACAACCCAGCAGAGTCTAAAAGGACACGCCACATCCCAACAGAGGGTCTGATGTTTAACACTTGAAGTCATCACTTATAGATAAATCCCTCTCTGCTTCCAAAAATCCCTAATATACAAACTAGTAAGCACATAAATAAATCTGGGATGAATCTTCTGAAACTCAGTCAAGAAAAAGAGCCCAGAAAACCAATTCAAGAAAGAAAACGTACAGAGCTTCAGGGTACTGCTCGTTGTCAGGGTATGAAGAGCAAATCACTGATGAGCAAAAAAGTGGAGGCCCCTTTGAGCTGAAAAGTGTCCGCACCAATCGCACCAAACAAAGAATTCCTTGGGGAAATGTGTTGTCAAGTAAAGGTGAGCAGCGGCACTAAGTTATGCGCCGGTTTTTGTATCCTGAGCGGTAGAAAGACGTCAGCCACCGACGCAACGCTCCGACAGAAGCCTGAAAGCCTCCACAATTTGGCTCAGACTTCTTCAGGGCTCCGGTCACTTTGTCCGAGCAACACTCTGCTGTTCTGTGAGCATCATGTGGGGCATCATCTCTGAAGTGCACCACCTCCGTTATGTAATCTCCGCCTTGCGATCAACGTCGCCGAGTCTGTGTGATCGCAAGGGTCAGTTGTCAGTCCATGTTAGGCATCGATATGGCTTTCCCACCGGGACACGCCGCCCTCACAGCCAACGGCTAAACAAACTGCACCATGGCTGCCTTTAGAAGGATAAACGACGCCACCGGGAGCCAGACAAACGATTGTCTGTTTACTGTAGAGGCAGTCAGATTTGACAATGACTGCTGCAGCTTCTCAGAGGACCAGCGGCGCATGGACGTTGACATGTGGCTGGGAAATATGTTTCCTGTTGTTTATAAATGTATAATTTCGGTTGCGGGAAAATACACAAAGCAAAGGTCACACTGGCATGACTCACACAAGAGGTGCTCAGTTTTATTTTAGCTAAAAATAATAATTATGAAGAGAAAAAAAAAAAAAAAAAACTAAAGGAAAACACCACCCACTCAGGCCAGAGCAAAAAGCAGCACGCACTCTTATTGAAAGAAAGCCAACTGACATGGTAGTGGTTCGTGCTTTCAGTAATAGCAGCTACGTGTTCAAATCTAAGCTAAAATTCCGCACAGTCTGATGTAGCTCGCCACTCGTGCAGCATCGGCGCTTCTGCACGAGTGTGTGAAAGTTTTCAAGAAACGCGGCGCCGGCAGATTTGTGATGTAAATGCATTTAAAACTCCTCCCGGTTCTGTCTGTCGATCACCCGGCTCCCTCCCATTTCAGATGTGTGCACGTTGTGTGTGTGTGTGTGACTCTCCAGCCAAACACTGCCGCTGCCAGGCATCTATCTGCCGCGTGAGTGTAATGTAACCACAGTGACGTCGCATGCCCGCCTTCTGCTGGCTTGAGTGAAGGGCGAGCTGGATACACACACACACACACGTTTGCACCTCACAGGTCCAGGACATGTCAAATTAAGTTTTTACGAGTGCTTGGACTGCGTGCTCAACTGTCTAGATTGGGTCATATATTTTTGTGCTTTTGGTCGTGTGAAAATGCTATGAGGCAAATATTTTGGTTGCCAACGGGAGTAGCTGTCTTATTTACACTCACACACTACTTGCCTGATTTACTTACAGTAATCTGTATTTAAATAGGTAGTCCGTTGGGGCTGAGATCTTTTTGTAGAGAGAACCCAGGACAAGAAACACTCACAAGACAATCAATTAATAATTTGAGCATTTTGTGACTACATCAAACATTAAAGAGCTCTTTTAAAATCTAATCATTGTAATGGTTTGAGCATGAATGTTTGGCTGCGTGTCAGTGATATTTAGAGCTGTTTTCCAATCGCCTCTCATGGAAAACCAAAGCAACTGCCAAGGCTTGTTTGAGCACAAATTAGAAAATCTAATGGATCCAATGGGATCTACTAAAACAAATTATTCATGGAAAGTCAGTATATTCTGCCACTAGTTAAATATCGCCAAATTGATTTAAGAATTACTTGTTGTCTAACTATGAAACTGACATCGCCTTCAGGCCTTGCTTTCTCCTATGGCAACCACATGAAGAGTGTAATTTGGACATTAGATTGATGCATTGATGCAGTATATATATATAGATAATACACAGAAATCTTACCAAATAACGATATGCACATTCACAAAAACCGTCACTCTCACACTGGATCGGCACGCCATATTTCAGAGAAAAAGTTCAATAACGGCAACGAATAAATCAATAAAATGACCCTCTATCATATTAAATAATACTGCGTGTCAATCATCAATTTTACATGAAACAATAAAGAGCAAATTTGCCTTTTACCCATGTCAAAACTCATTTCACTTAAATATTATTTTCCAAAGCTTTGGTCTGAGTCATTTTCCTCGTGTCTGAGAGAAGAAGTGTTTGCTCTAAAGGAAAAGGCAGGGTCCCACATGCAACACAAAACAATTTCCTTGGACTGTCATGTCTTTGACCAACGGGGAGCCACTTGACTTTCACTCAGAGACAATCCACATGCTGGAGATTTTCTTTGGATATGAAACAGATTGCCATCTATACCTTTCCAAATTATTGCTATATTGAAAGACCACCCAAGTGTGTACAGTAGTTTTATTTTCCTGGCAAAGGATCTAGCGAATGGAAAAACCTCTGCTCCACACGCTTCAAGCACACAGGAGGTAGAAAGGCTGTTAGCCACTACACAGAAAATTATACATTTCTATAATCAGAATCTGTGATACTCATAACCACAGCCATCAATCAACTTTGATGGAACTTGTCACTGCTAATTATGTGGGCAGCCAGTTCGTCCTATTGATCTATGAAGCTCATTAACATCAGAACTACCTTTGATTTAATCAAAATAGAATTTTTTTTTTTTTTTTTTTGTTCTTTATGACCATTTTTTACCTTTTTGGCCACAGTGAACATATTTACGTTTTCACTGAGACAGGTTTATCATTTATTATCTTATGTCATCTGCTAGCCTCACGAGAGAAGACTTTCCTCGACAGCTGACATAACAACGACAGTTGACGTACCAACTCCAGGTTGCATGTTTCATGCTAGTCATGTTTAAAATCATCACACGAAATAACTGTCTCGCATCCCGTGCAAGCTGTACTGGTTCCTACTAAACAGAAAGCAAGTAACGGTGAATCATAAAGACAAATATAGCGCTACCAGTAACTGTTGGCCTTCATGTTTCTCATGGAAATGTGTTTCGCAATCATGCCAGTAAACCATTGATGGTCATGGTTGATGAGAAAAAGGCCTTTTTGGCATCGATAGCAGGTCACTCCACCGCTTTGACTTGGACTAAAATATGTCAGCTTGGATTGGCAATAAAGTTTGTGCAGACATTCCTGGTTCCTACACAATGAAATGTGGTGACGTTAGTGAGGCCCTGGCTGTTCCTCTCGCGCCATTATTACTTGGGTGTTTGGGAACAGCTTTGCATGGATTGCCATGATGCCCAAAACCTCCTCAGTTTGAGGTTAGATAGCATCGGCGACTCCATGAATCAAACACCATCATTAGGCCGAAGTTCCACTTTGATGGTGTCTAAACCAAGTTTTTTTTTGTTGCAAAACTAATATTTCCAGCAGTTAAAGAGGATAAGGTTTTGCTATTAAAAACCAATGCAGCACGGTCGTACATCTTTTACCTCAGGTCACCAATCAGTAATATGCAGTATATGGGTTTGGTTTTATGCTAAAGTACTCCTTCCAACCCCCTGGAGCATAATTTTAAATGATGGAATGCAAGTAGTGTAATGTCCCATTGGTTCCAGATTCCATGTTGGCAGTGATGCGTCATTCCTCGAATTCTTGGCTACATTCTTAGGATACTCAACCGAGGTCCACTTTTAAGTCAAGCAGAGCAGTTTTGAAAATGCCAGAATGATGCAGTGAAACACACGAGCACCTCGAGCTTCACTCCAAATAAACACGACCGTTAACGACCGATCGCATACATGATCTTGTTCTACGCTTGCATACCGTGCAAATCACCGCTGATCTGGCTGGCAAAGCCTGTGATTCCTTTGCTAGCTGCTTATATAACGGCAGGAACGGAATGATACTGTCAGATGAGTGCTGAGATTCATCTGTTGTGATTACATGTTGAAATAAGCCAGGCCCGCTTCGACCATGGCATTTCATGATCTTTCAAAATCTTTTCATCTGTTCTCAGGGCTCTATAGGATCCCCAGGAAGAGCAGGTTTGCCGGGAAAAGCTGGCCAAGCGGTGAGGGTGTGGACAATCCTGTTGGTGGAAAACAACTGATTCACTGGTCAATGAGACAAAAGATACAGTATAGTTATAGTAACTGGCTGGCATGTCACTTCCAGGGAGAAAAGGGAAGTATGGGACCTCCAGGGCCACCGGGTTATCCAGGAAAGCCTGTATGTATAAAACAATTAGGAACCACATCCTGAACTCATGTACCATTACAATAGCAGGTAAACCCCCGTTTTCCTCCCTTTCAGGGCCCCACTGGGAGAGATGGAAAAGATGGAGATTCTGGGCAACCTGGTCAAAAGGTTTGTTTTGACAGTACAACGCTCATTCATAGATGAAGTGAATGATAGTGGCATGCGGTTGGCTTTGTTCTTCCCAAAAAATGCTGTTGTTGATGTTTGGCAACCATGGAAATGCAGTCATCAACAGCTTTTTCCCAAACCCCCCGTGTGACAACAGTGTCCTCCGATGTTCCCTTTGTTTCAGATAGATATGTTTTTAATGAACTTAGCATACAATGGAAACAGTATGTGCATATCAAATTGAATTCATGTTTAGCGGTCTTAATTGAAACTGAATTCATTTATCATGTAAAATGGTGACTTCCACTATTTTCTCCTCAATTGTACTAAGGGAGAAGCTGGAGCCAGTGGAATCCCTGGTGCTGATGGGAGGGCCGGCCATCCTGTGAGTCATATAGTAGACAGCACTCATTAAACATGTTACTACAGTGTCGGGCCTGTTACCAGCCAAAACATTGCGTGTTTATGTGCTTATTACTTAAAAGACACAAAAGACAAGAGAAGAGTTAATCTGCACAGGAGATGATATAATAGATCACACAGATTTGCATTATGTTTTTACTGCAGCGAGACCGCAGCATATTAACATAATGTCATGAGTCCAGAGAGTTTCCCTGACAGCGAGAAATTTAGGGGTATTTCCCTTTTAGTTCATCCCAGGATAACCCCGTTATGTAACACGCAGGCTTTGGCTATAATCTAAGCCAGTCAAAGTAACTCCTTGGGGGAATGTTGTGGTGCTCTGGCAAATCTGTTTTAGGAAGAAAATGTTTCAACTGGGCAACCGTCCCGCTGATCATGATTATAAATGCTGTCCAAAGTCTGAGATGGGTCCACAAAAGATGACTCAGTTGCTCCACAAGGCTGTGAGCCATTTTCCCCCCGCAAGAAACAACAGAGTAAGCAATGTATCCAAGGAGGCAGGATTAGTGCTGTGCTTCCTCAAGGTGAAGTTAAATGAAGTTGGCACAGTGTTAATTCCAGTACACGGGTTTCTTCACCTATAGCTTGGGCGTGCATGCTCAGATGGCTCCGTCTGTCCGAAAGTAATCTGTAATCTTCCCGAGAAGCAAATGACTGAGGCATCCCAAAGCATTCCAGAAGAAAACAAGAACATAAAGAGGCTCCACGGGGCGGTTTTGCTGCGTGTGTGAACCACAATAGCACTGAATTCATTTCTATTGATTAACTCGACTTTGCCTCCATTTGCATTTGACGCAATAACTATTTTTTTTTCTATTGCATTCACCAGAACATGATGTCATACACATTTATCTTAAGAAATAATTTAGCCTTAAGAGGTCCAAGACCATGTTTCACCACTCGATCTGTTTGCAGCTGGCCAATTTGCACTGGAGAGTGGAAGATTTAGTAGACATTTCTTAAAACTTGAGGTACTATGTCATTGCACTATTTACAGTCCAGCCAGTTGCTTTTGTTGAGAAAACCTGCTACTTGTCAGCCACAGCAAATGATGTTATTATATCACTTATTATATCACTAAAAAAAACTGTATCATGTTTTATTTTCAGTTAGGAAGCACAGCAATCAAACTCCATCTTCGTGATTATAATTGTGTCCTAATTATGTATAATTATGTTCATTTTGTCATCCTCAAATATATCAATGACCTGTTTAAGGGGGTAATTTCTCTCCTTGCTATTAGGGTATGCCTGGCTTGCAAGGAATAGCAGGCATCAATGGACAAAAGGTAACTATCCTGGTACCAGATTTCTTATTATCGGTGCAATAGAAAGTGATCTGTAGTTTTAGCCTCACTTTTTATGATCATATTTTACCAATGTGTTTCTTCTCCAAGGGGGAGGCTGGTTTGCCTGGACTAAAGGGCCTCAGAGGGTCAGATGGACCCCCTGTAAGTTAGTAGCAGTTGAACAGTTTGTTGGCTTAGAATGCACTTATGTGTTTACACTGAACCAAAATGCTTCAAAAAAAAATATATTTTTTAATGTCCTGCAGGGTGAAATGGGTTTGCCTGGCGCAACTGGTTTAAAGGGACCAATTGGACCAAAGGTGATTATTTCTCTTTGTTTGAAGCTTCTTCAAATTGGGGTTTTAATTAACATGTGCGATGCAAAGCTACATCCAGGTAAGTAGAAACAAAGACTGACTTCCACCATACCACTACATAGCATGTGGCACGGCCTTAAAATGGGTCAACCGTGCACCCGAAAACATGCTCCCTTTTTGAAAAGAATTGTCGGCCATCTGACCTATTTTATCCAGTTTGATCATCACATGAATGTGACCAGCTTGTTTAGCTGCACTGGCTCATGAGTCAGTTCAGCAGACTGGCCAGCGCTGATCCCATCTTGTGTGGACTGACATCATGACCTAGGTTGACCACGGGCACGGCGTTGTAGAGTTGACCGGCTGCCACCGTTGGGGGGGATCAGTGTAGCATGATGTCACATGATATCCTTTTCCAAAGCACTCTCTAGCTGCATCACTGTGCAGTGTCATCGGTTTAAATGGGATTAAATTGTTCAGGTTGTGTGACTCAGGATTACATGGAAATGCAGCGAAAGCTCTGCGGGTCGCAGGCATTACATGTTTCGCCGGGCCGCTGTGATTGCAAAAGACAGTGCAGCTTCAGTAACGGTCTCGCTGCCCCCACCAGTGGTGCTAAATTAAGCAACCATCGTTTTGCTATTGCCTTCGTCAGTGGAATTTTGCTGGAAATGTAAGCAGTCAGGCCTCGTCTGGTCTGGACGCGCTGTCTCCTAATCACTTTTCATTAGCCGATCTACCTCTTACAAGCCAGTGTGTATCGGTGAATGGCACACAAGCGAAAACCAAGTTTATAGAAGCCAAGCAATACTTTCATTTTATGGCTCAGCTTCAGACTGCAATTATGGGGACTTGCTCAGCTGGAAAGAAGGCCAATGACTAGAAATAATTAAACGTCAAGCTGTGATATACCAAAACATCTTGAAAGTATGCTTGCATTATTATATGCATAAGTGGAAATGAAGAAAGTGAAAATGGCAGCTGCGCCAAAGTCAGCAGTAGCAATGTGTTTTGGATGTCATAGCGCTGTTTTCTGCACCATAATAATAATGCTTTATTTCCTAAGGGGAATAAGGGTGAAAGTGGGAGTCCAGGTATACAAGGGACACCAGGGCCTGTGGTATGTTACAGTACAACTGATCTTCAAATAATATTATGCATGATTCAGAATACTAAAATGATGTAGCAGCCTATATTGAACTACATTTATGATGCACTGACTGCCTAAAGTGTGGTCTCATTTTTAATTACTGGTCTTAAACTCAATGCTTATCAAGGGACATGCAGGGGAACCGGGACAAGCAGGTCAGCCAGGACACCCAGGCATGCCAGGCCTGAAGGGTAGTAAGGTATTTTCCCATTTATTTTCTGCCAACATTGTGATGCTGTTTTCTCTCAGCTGCATCCAGTTGATGTCATGATTTATTGACCATAAAACTTTTCAAACCGATAATGTACACTGACTCAGCAGCCACATACTGTAAGCAAGACTCGTTCATGGGTCAGATGCTGTAGTCCCTTTGACGATTACGTCATTACTGTATGTTATTTTTGTACGTTTCTATATAAGGTAAATGAGCTAGAGGTGAGAGAAGTCTGACCCCAAGCATTAGGACATATTTGGAAGTCATTTTATTCCCAGTAATTCATTTGGACCTTGCAGGTGTTTGCTAAAGTTATAATCCATGTTTTGTTTTGTTTTTTTAAATCAGGGACAAAGGGGGAGTCAAGGTGAAAGAGGAGACACGGTAAGGTTGGGGACGAAATTACACTGCGTATCATAATTAGTCACCCAGTCAGAACTTTCTATGATCCCGCTGTGGAGCGACTCTAAAATGATAATTTGAGGGAAGAGTGCATCTCTTTTTCTTGGTTTATTTGGACCTTTTCATATTTTTTGTCACTGTATCTCATCTTCAGTGCTGCTATGACAACTTAATTTCCCTCCTAAGAGGGAAGATTTCCTAAGATTAACAAGGTCTCTGTCTATCTGTCACTGAATCTAGATGAGTGAAATTAATTAACCCTCTGCGCTGGATTACTGATAGTTAGACTTTGTTTTGGCATCAGAAAATGCAAAATTACATAGAAAAACCGGTCTACTGACAATAATAACTCAGTTTTTTTTGCCTTTTTGCTAATGAATATGTCAAACTTAGACAGTAATTATTATAATATTACAGGAAAGGAACCATATTGTATATTTTTTCTCATTTGACAAAGGTATTTAAAATCTTTCCACAAACAGAACTTGGAAGTCTAACTAGATATTTTCTGCTCCATCGCCTTTCATGGTGGGGCATTTTCATGTCACAAGAGCAAAATCCTTGTTAATCCAGAGGTAACTGGAAAATATGTAGTTATAATATGAGAAAACGCTTGTGCTGTACTTTAAGTATTTTAATGAGTTCAATTGCTGTAAAAGCTGATTAAGTCATGCTTTGAATGAATGCAAGTTCTAAAACTGCATCTTTTTCTATCGTACAATGGAATCAGGGTCTGAGACACTGTTGCGTGTGCTGTTGTGAGATTAATTTGAAAACTCTTTTTTATACCAGGGGATCAAAGGTGAAAGAGGAGAGCATGGTCGACCAGGGGATCATGTGAGTTTAATTTTGATCAATTTTATTTTATGAACCTTACACAAAATGGGCAGCAGTAGAAAACTGTGTATCTCTTGCGCTAGTGCTTAATTTGACATATCTGGGGTGCTCATAAAATGTTACTGTTTTGAAATGAAAATGCACATTTGTTTAATTATATGCAAATTTGTAGTTTGTGAAAGCAAGATGTTGGGAAATGTTTTTGACATGAGGCTGTCTCATAGTGAGATGTGCTAAACTGGGATAATATATTCATATTAATTACCTCCACAAAAGATAATATTTTTTCATTGGCACCATTTCTATCAAATAGCTAAAAACACAATTTCACCAAATTTCTTTGGCTGTAGGTGAGTAGGTGGTTAGTGCCACCATGTGGTTATACATAAAAGTCATTCAGAGTCAGTTTCACTCATAACTCTTGACCAGAGAGGCTTCATGATTTTTTTTTTTTTTTTGGTCTGAACATCTGGTTCGAATACATATTTAGTCTATTCATGTATGCTATAAACACTTTTATTTACCATTACAAATTTTCTGTCCTACAAATTTCATAAATTCTTCAATTGACATATATTGTTATTTAATGCTCGATACCCCTTTCCGATTACTTTATGCCAAATTTACATGGCCTGCTTAACACAAATCACCATAACTTTTCAACATATAGTTCTACTGAATGCTGTTCAGCTTACATGAGGTGCTTTGTCTTATTTTTACAGTAAATTGATGCAACTCAGTAGCCCCGAGTTCTGTTGAGTATCTGAGCCCCGTATTTCATCCACTGTGCATTTTGATGCAGAATTAGTGCAATTATAGTATAATTTTACAACTGTGTAGTCACATCTGAGTGCCCTCTACTTTTTTCTAATTCCTCATTTTGGTTGACAGGGCTCAGCAGGTCCGATGGGACTTAAGGGAGAGGTATGTCATGCTGAATGTATCAGTCCCTGAACCCGCGTTTAACTTAAATTATTGTGTGTATCCCTAACACTGGGCTTGTATTTTTGCCAGAAAGGGACAGCAGGAGATCCAGGTCTGAGAGGTCAAGTGGGTCCAGTGGGACGGCCGGGACAACCAGGTCACACAGGCCCATCCGGTCCCAGAGGGCTACAGGGGGACACTGGTCCTCCAGGCCTACCTGGACCTGAAGGAAGATCTGTATGTGCCTCACACCTTCTGCAACTATGCTTTTAAATATTTTGTTGTCTTTTTTTTTTTTTGGTATTGATTGACACACTGGAGTGGACATTCACTGTGAATCCATGCGCTCATATCACTTTTGATTACAGGCAAGTGAAATTTCAGACACGCACATTCGTCAGATTTGCAGAGACATTCTTCAGTGTAAGTATCTCATGATCTGGCTCCTGATCTGCTAATATGTGTTTTCAACACACATCTGAAGTATTTTCCCATTAATCATTCTAGCTGAGCTATCTTTACTGTTGCTGAGCCGCCAGCAGGGTAGCTGTACCCGATGTCAAAGCAGGCCTGGATCCCCTGGTGCACCAGGGCCAATAGGACCCCAGGGCCTCAGGGGTCTTCCTGGCCTGTCTGGATCCAGGGGACAGCCAGGTCATCCTGGTCGACCAGGACACCCTGGTATTAATGGGCTTAAAGGTAAAAGTACTGTCATCAAGTTTTCAGAACTACTGTGCAGGATGTTCTCACAAGGAAAATTCTATTTTTAGGAGAACCAGGTTTTAAGGGTGAGAAGGGGAGCCCTGGTCGCACCATGAATGGAGACCAAGGGCCACCTGGACCTCCAGGTAAACAATTTTACTAGTTACTCAGCTGGGCCATTCTTCCACTTAAAGCAACGCCATACTCTTAACAGAACAACAGTGGCTGCGCAAATGGTGATGGCAGGATGGTAGCGCGTTTAATCCCACTGATCTGTCAGTGGGGAAAGTGCCATTCCATTGCATCACTGTTTGACACAAGACTGAGATGGGCAAAAACATGTTTGAACATGCGGTGAAAAGACTTTCGCTTCTACTGGGTCATTTTATGTGCCCGTGGTCGTTCACGTTATCATAACTGACAAGATTTGCACCGACTGTAATTGTGTGCTAAAAATGCAGCTGCTGAAAGTTAGTTCACTGACCAGCAGATACACTGACTGAATGTCCCACACAGGTCACAGGTCATAGCTTATCTGCCAAGTAATACAGCGCATGAGCAGCGATTCAGGACAGTGAGTGGGAATGAAAGAGTCATTTCTCCCCCCAGTACAAGTCAGTGTACCATCCAAAAATTAATCCAAAGCTGTTAAAGGTAAAATAGTGTTTTGTTTTGTTTTTTTCTTTTAACTAGTTTTGGCAAGTCTGGGTTAGCTTCTCTGATTGGTTGGCAGGCGCGCATTAGAACACAACGTGTGGCTCGAGGTTAATCACTTAATCTGCTAGCCAAACTGTAACCATAGTGATGTGAAAGCGCACGGTGAGCAAAGTTATCAACATGATAGACTAATTCCCGAGGAAAAACTTATTGGAAAAAGGGGACGTCGCAGAGAGATGATTGAAAAAATAAAAAATAAAACAAACCATGCGGATAAACATTGGTAGGAGCTGCAATTATACGTTGACTGACTGGCCACGGACTTGAATAATACCATGTCAACAGTCAGTTCTTGCTCCACTAGCTTCCAACATTTTTCCGATTACGAGCTTTAATTTGTAATAACTATGGTGCGAGGGGGATAATCAACTCCTAGGTGTGCGTTAAACAATTTCAAGGGACTTTACAGACGAATGAGGAGTTGCTCGCTGTGCCGAATGTAAAACCGACTGAGGTGATTTACGAGTCTGGGCTGTGCAAAAATTAAAAATTGACTCGACTTGACGTTCAGGTCAGGCGGTTATTCACTTCTGTGTTGGGCCTTAAAGCAATTTGCGCACAACTAGGAGTGGATTATTGCACAGTTAATTTACGTAAAGCAACGTGTACATATTCTAGCTTAATGCCACTTTTAACAGCATTGTTTTCTTTAAACTGATCATGACTTCTTCTTTTTTTTTCTTTTTTTTCTTTTTTTTTCCCAACAGGCCCAATGGGTCCTCTGGGGTACGGTAAGCCAGGTTCGCCCGGTAAACCTGGACCCCCTGGTTTAAATGGAGCCGAGGGTAAAAGTGGTAATCCTGGCATCCCTGGCCAGCCTGGGGTGTGTGACCCATCCATGTGCTATGGTAGCATGATGAGGCGGGATCCTTACAGCAAAGGGCCAAACTATTGACGTAATGCAAGATTACAGGAGTGCAGGCACCAGTCTCGAGCTGATGTGGAACAAACCCCCATTCTCAGGAAGATCTCCTTTTTACAGTTGCCTTCTGTCACGGAAGCAAACAGACCTCCTCCAGCATGTTTCATGTGATCTCAGACCGTCAGCAGAGCGACATCCCATCACAATTTCTCTGTTGTAAATTTGTACTGTCATCCAAGTGTCTTTCAACATGCTCTAAGGTTGTAATGGTGTTAAGAAAACAAATGTTCTGAGAGTTCAGGAAGAAGGCAACTGGACTTTTTGGTTGTTGAAGACATTTCACCTCTCATCCGAAGGGCATCAAGGGCAAAGTGCTCAAATCACCTCTTAATGCTTATTATTATTATTTGCTCAAATGTGGCCACTATCACTATTCTAGTGTGAACCGCTTACTTTCTTATCCTGACCTGCATGCAAAAATGCACGATAGCAAAGACATCACGTGAAACACGGCGTCATAATAGGCAGCTCGCTGTCGTCAGTGTTCATGGTTTCATCTTCAAACTGATGTGAAGGGAAAGCCGGAGATGTTAACAAGGGCGAGGCTAAGAGTGAACACAGGGAAATTCTTAATAATGGCTTTTTTGTCTTTTCATCAATGTCGAGGCTGTCAGTTGAAACAGTATCACCCTCGGGACGGCCAGAGCTGTCAAGCAGCCCTAACAGCTGACACCTGGATTTTGTCACCGAGAACATGGCCAAGCTCATTGTAGAGTGGGTTGGTGATGTAACCACGACCTTGTTGGATTGAGTCTTAAGCTTCTTTAAACCTGGCTTTTAGGGCTCTGAATTTTTCTCTCGACAGCACACACTGCCTCCCCACTGTCTACCTCCATGGCAGCTGCCTTCCACGCTTGCATTTGCAGAGCGGCGCCCGCCGCTGCAGCACTGCAAGGAACTCGCCTCTAGAGTGCTGTAAACGTGCCGCACGCGGAAGTGGCCCAAATCCGACGTAAAGGATCATATTGCATGAGATTTGTGCTGTTCGCACCTCCATGAAAGAAAAAAAAAAAAACAGATCTGAGTTTCTTGGAAGCCCCCAGAAATGGCCACTTCAGCATGTAATGTGAAAAATAGCTCGCAGGAGAAAGGACGAGCCTTCGAGAGCAGCATGTTAACAATCTGAACAGCGGTTGAAGAGTGGAGTGGATGAAGCCAGGCAGGTGAACCGCAGCGACCTTCTCCACACAGTGGCGGTGGAGATGACACCACTTATCAGCCTCCTGCAACAGAGTCTTGCGATCCCTCTCCCAGAAAACTCAGCAGCCTTGGATGGCTCACCGACTCGCCAAGTACCGGCAATCCCGCAACCTGGGAGCAACCACCCGTCAGTTAGGACATTCGGTTGAGAAGTGAAATGTCTTCATCCAAACCAAAAAAAAAAAAGGAAGCGACTTCTACCTGCTCTATTAGAATTACCAAAGCCTGGATTACTGAGAACCTACAAAGACATGAGAAAAATAATAATTGTTTCCTTTCTAAGCCTCACATCTGATCACCCTGAGCTCGTCTTCTTGGTCTGGAGTTCTCTCCAGGCCGTGTGGCTGGTACATTTTCCCATGTTGCCCCCTGGTGTTGCTTTGTGACATGTTGCGCACTAAATTTACACTGTTTTACGGTTCGGTGCATCAGTTGAATTGAAACCTAACAACCACGATCATTGAATTCCGGGTCCACTGATTAATTTCACCATGAATGTCTGAAACCGGCATGTTTCAGCACAAAAACTGTGAGTTCAATTTCCTGTAGCTGAACGTAAGCTGCTAAAAAAGCTTGTGTTCTTTAAGCATTCACCTTGACTCGAAAAAAAAAATACCCCAAAAACCTCTTACTGCAGCTAATATTTTGTAGCACTCAAGATCAATAATTTCTTACACCCTGTGATAATACCCAGGAAATTGCAAAAAAATAGTTTGAAATTATGTCCTTAAAGACCCCACGGCCTTTTATTACTGTAACAGGTATTTTATTGTTATTTATAAAACTGAGTCATAACTGTGTATTTTAGCATTGACATGTTTCACACAACTTTTGTATTTTTTTTTTTTAAATTTTTGTGTTAATGTAACTTTTATATGAATCTTTTTCTTCCTCACAAGAATTAAACATCTTAATGATTTGTGAAGTAATTTTTTTGTTTATTTTGAGGGTCCATTATATTACCCGTTGCAGGATTATTTATTTTATTTTATGTCTTATTTTGCTTTTTTTTAATTATTATTATTATTATTTTTATTGGCTGTGTGGGCATGAACTTTCATTTTTATTCCAGCATGGCTATAAACACAACTGAGATCATCACATGGGTTTCCCTCAAGGGAGAAATTGGCAAACGTGCATACTAGTGTGTGTGTGTGTGTGTTTGTGCGCGCGCATGTGTGTGTGTGTGGTATATGAACACCTCTCAGCTGTGCTGAGGGCTGAATTGACTAAGCAACAAGGCAGACAGGAATGAGTGAGAGGCCCTGCTGGGGCATCGCCTCTCTCTCTC
>CAAKHG010019542.1:5135-34912 GCA_901007715.1 Dactylopterus volitans
TAGAGGGTTTTGTAGTAGGTACAGAGTGACGTCAACAGCTGCCATCAGTACGCCCTGGGCTTGTGTGTGTGTGTGGGTGTGTGGGTTGGCGGGTGCGTTGGTGGGTGGAATATATTTTTCAGGTCTTGTAATTTCCAAACTGTTTCATAGAAAACTCCTCAGAGTAATGTAAAGTGCCACAAAATATTCAAGATAGTTATCTTATTGAGTTAATGAGCATTTGTTAGATTTGGGAGGAATTTCCATGATCTGCTGCCTGGGACTGGAGATCCATTTTAAATCCAAGCAAATCATCTTTTGCAATTGTAAACTTTATTCTCCACATTTGTTGCGACGCAGTTTAAGCTGAATGCAAATATCATTTCCTCATGTCTTCATTCTCTTTTTATCTATGTATTTTTTGGAAATTGTTTTTTATATTTCTATTCACAATTACATGCTGACGAGACGTCGTCCTTACAGGCTTTTTGATCTTCATTTATCTGATCTTGCCCTTTTATTGCCCTCATTTGCGATCTGTATTTATATTGACATCTTTGCACTTCTGTGGCTTCGTTCTTGCGTTAACTTCATCAGAACTGCCTCTGCCTCTGTTTGGCCATCTGACTTTTTGTTATCGTCCCACCACTGAGCATCCTGATTGCTTTGCTTCGTCTGTCAAAGACCTTGTAAACTCTGCTTTCTAAAAAGGTGCTACTGGAATTTCCAGATGTGTATCAGTTAATGGTTTTGGAATGACTGGAAATCTGGGACACCTGCAAAGTGTCGCAGCACTAAAACGATTCATAAAGTTTGATTTGGGGCGGTTCAATTGACCTCCATTTAGACAAGTTTGCTTCAAAGATGTCATAATCGTCAAGGAACTGGCGGATCATCAGACTGACTGACCAGGCTACTAGTTGCCTAGTAAAGAAGCTCCGTCCTCCACAGTAGAGAGGAGCACGTTGTACCCAGAATACCTCAGGGTTTCTGGCTCGGTCCAGCAAACACTGTCATGCAATCCTCTCGCTACAGATAACCTCTGTGGTATTTGCAATCATGAAAGCGTACTGCGACGAGACCCTCTCCCGTTCGCTGGGAAATCTGACCAGCTTTTCTCGCCGCAGTAAAGATGACCTTTCCGTCTACAGAAAGGTCGCGGTATCGCGGAGCTGTGGGGGAAAGAGCTGCGTCGGACTAAATGCGCTGATGGTCATAGCTGATGTCACAGTGGATAAGCTTGTTTTAAATACTGAATATCAACTCCGCGGGTTGAGAGGATTCCAGGGGTGAGAGTCAAGTTTCTTTTTTTTTTTTTACAGGTCAGTGTCTTGCTGTGCTTTGCAGATCACCCCGCCAGCGATATACTCCACATCCAGGCTATGCTCACCAACCGCCTAACACAGACAAAATGCAGCCAAATGAAGCTGAAATCTGTCATATTGTGCAAAAATTCAAGCAGCATTTTCCGAATCAGCTTGAATAACAAAAATTATGTGAATATTTGAGTAAATTCATCTGTAATGTGATCGTTTTTTTTAAAGGGCAAAGCTCCAGAGGCTGAATCCATCCAAATATGCGGAGCATTTTACCATCTTTCAGCTAATTCAATTCATAGTTATCGACCCAAGAAGGGAAACAATTTTCGACCATATTTGTATCATTACAATATGGGCAGTGGACAGAACGTCATACAGTATGTAGATGAACAATACTCAACTCCCCTCCATGCTGCCTGTAGCCAAAGCGTGCCACTTATTTCCAAAAACTACTCCAAAAAAATAAAAAAACTACTCCAAAAACATCCATCCAACAAGCACCAATAAACAGACTGACTCAAGTCTCATTACGAACATTCTCATAATAACTATGAGCTGCTCACACTAAAATGTCTATTGTAGGATTTCACACTGCAATGCTGCCTTCATTAGCCAATAAATAGATAAACAGCTTCTGCACCTAGCGTATGCTGAGGCTTTGGTATTCACACCTTTCTTTTGGAATCCTGAAGTAAGGTCGCGTCTCCAGCTTCGCTGTGACATTAAAAACATGCCGCTTCCACCACAGATTCATAAACTTCATGCAGAAGAAACTGTCCTCTCTGAAATTCACTGCAACACAGCCAACGCGCATCTCTCTCCAACTGCACGCCATCATTATCCACAGCGCGAGGCAGCTCTGCTCACAGCCTCTTCCTCCTCGATACCCTTCCATTCCTGCATTCTGCCTCACAGAAGGCAGGATAAATATAAGACCTCACCATTTGATTCAAGCGTGGAACACTATTAGACTGGTTCTGGTCCATACACTTCCAGCAGGCCGCTTTGATTTATAGCAACAGGGCCATCAAATCGGAGTTCGCAAACTGGGTCCAGGTTCTGAAGACGATGAGCCCAGGATTTTTTTGCCCCCCCAGCAAAACACAATATCAGAGCCCCTTTTCGTCTTTTCTTGATCATGTAGAACATATTCTTAAAACATTTACGCCAGTCTACTGCATATCCATTCTGGTTTTATTACAGGACCATTTTTCCAGTGGTGAAATGTCCTTTTCCCGTTTTGGCTCACCATCACCACTTTCATGTACCCTAAATACACACTGCCGGCAAAAGTTGGTTGAGTTAGTAGGAAAGGGTGACGCGGGGAGTTTTCCCCGTAAAACCTGGCGGATGACTCATTAAATTTGGAGGCAGATCTGGACATTTCCATCAAGTAAAAATTACACCTTGGCAGATGTAAGTGCTCTGCAGAGTGCCCTGTTAGTTGTATACATATTCAAGGAGACTTACAAACGGTTTTGGCTCATCATATTTTACTCCAGTTCTGTGTGTGACTGAACTTGGATTGGCTTTGGCTATGTCTCCAAATAACGATATATTTATGATACCCAATTTCAGAGATAAGACAGGAGCAATTTTTTTTTTTTTTTTTTTTGCAATACATCACGACATCAACTGAGACACAGACAAAGTTTTGACAGTGTTTGCACCTTGTCAAGCAGTGATATGTGCCATTTATTTATGATGGGCATTTCTCCAGGCATTTCTCCTGGGGTCAAATAGGTACATCACACTAAGAGAAAGACCACATTTCTTTGTTGCAGTAAAAAACAAAACACCCCGCTAAACAACATTTCAATCTTGTGCTGTCTGACTAAAGCTAAGTCGGCATACGGAGGGTTGCTCCGTTCTGTCTTTGTCTTCTCAGTGAAGCCGTCAATTTGGTGGACAAGTATTGGGCAAACTGTCCTGAAAGATCCACATATGGTCTAGAGACGGGAATGCTGCTGGCAGCACCGCAAACAAGGAGAGGGCTGGAGTAGGAGAAGCATCGGAGAACCTTAAACACGGGACCCGGAAACCTGCACTGTAAAGAAAGCAGATCGTCTTCACATCCTGTCCGGTCGGCTTTTGCGTCGTCAATTCAGACTCACAATGAATTCCCATGCGCCTTTGAGCAGTCGTTTTATTTTCATTTGAGTCTGCTCTTGACATGACTGAGACCTGGACGCCCTCTGTCACTGTGATCAGACGTCCGTCTGCCATCCTTTCCTAAAACGTGTCAAGAGAATCGACCGCTTCTCCGACTATACACAATACTCGCGCTGGACTACGCTCACACCAGACTGCAAGACTGTTGTACTCAATCTGCAACATGAGGAATCAGGGCACCATCCTCTCGAAAGGGATTTTTTTTTTAAATAAAAAATGCTATGACCGAAACAAATATTTTCACATTTGAGCCTCTATTTTAAGCTGCCGGCTGAGTGGGCAGCTAGCAAGCGGGGTAAAAGCACAAAATATCAAAGATAATTTAAACCAGCACTATTTGTGAGACATTTTTAGTCATCTGGCTGATGTCCACCTTCTGTAACATATGAGAAATCCCATTGCAATCAATGTAATTTAAACCACCAGCAATTAAAGCATGCAATATTTCTGTAAAAATGGGGCAAGAGCATTTTTTTTTTACGCTTTAGTGCCATATTTGAAGTATGAAAAGATTGTGCATGCATTAACATCATTAATTCACACACAACCAACCTGCCTCCTATCTGGTCACATTAAATGCTTTCGGTCGAGGAGCTGAGCATTTACTAGTTCATGACATTAACACTTTCTATGTTAAGATAAGATTCACCTTTGTGAGTCCCACAATGGGGAAATTTCCAGTGGAAGCAAGTGGAAAGTAAGAACGGTGGTTATAGAAAAATAAGACAATGAGTACAAAGTACAAGAGTCATAGTAATAGTCAAAGTGGCATTGAGGTAGTGATAATATATTTGATTGCCATTGTAATTGCATGGGTTTCCGACGCAACATACAAAAGCAAATATATATGTACTGCACAGTTGGGCTTAAAGGTTAAGAAAATAAACCTACGTATTGCACAGTAAGGAGCAATTAAGTTGTTAATGCCATGAAGTTGCTCCAGATTTATGTGTTTAAGGCGTCTTTGCACTTGAGATGTTTGTGGAACAGGAACCCCAACATGTCTTTTCAGGTCTTTTGTCACGTGCAGATGAGTCCTGTTGTCGTATTTTAAAGCCAGATTTCCTTTACTTAACATCAATGTCAGTTTCTGTTCTCAAACTACAGCACCAAAGGACATTTTGAAAGTGAATAATGACTGTTCCGATGTCGCAGATCACTGTCAGGTGAAGGAGCTCGTCAGAACCAGACGACGGCTACGACCAAAGATAATGAAGCTGTGAACTGAAATGAGTTGAGAGCAGGAAATGACAAACTGAAATCCCTCATTTACCTGCGCTACACTTGTCGCAGGGATCACAACTACAGTCTGGCTCATTGGAAGCTCACAATCCATTACACACAATCACTGCTACCCGTTTTTCGGTAGGGGTGAAGCCAGCGCTGAGACCCTCTAACAGCCATCGCATGGCTGATGGATAACTAAATTGTTCTACATGCTTTTTTCTAAATGAGCTATTGTAGAGGCAGGAATCATCATGGCAATAATATTTACAAAGTCAAAAAAAATGATTAGTGAAATTAGCCTTACTCATTTATTCCAGCATTATGCATTTTTAACATCTGCAGCTCAAAGTAGGCAAACATCCTCGGCTGTGATTCCACCGAAACCTCTGCAATAGATAATTTGCTTCTCTGGCAAAATAAATTAAGGCTTAAAACACTACTTTATTTATTCAGGCACGGTTTTGCAAATTTGCAGACCTTTTACTAAACGCATATTCTTTTCGCATTACGCCTACCAGCACCAGACTGAACTCCACTATTGTGTAAGGCCTCTTTTTAATTACTGCTGAGATTCCCTAATTTGGTTTCTTTTATGTTGCGCATTTAATTTTGCTGAAAAATGTATTGGAAACATGAGTGAATTTAACTCGCCGTAGTAGGCCGCACCCCTGTACAATTATGCAAACGTAAATTTAAAACACTTTGTAAATACTTTAAAAGTGTAGTCAACGGCGGTGGAACTTTCATAGCAAGCAAAGTCAATTATTCAGAAGCGGTGCGATGATGACAAATGAGTCAAACTTGAGTGATCGTGTACACAGATAAAGCGTTCGGGGAGACGAGCAGGTGCTTCAAAGTAAAGGAGAATCTCAGGTGGGTTTCTTTGATTTTCGCCTCAGCTCTGTTTCTCTCCAAGATTACCGCCGGCTTGCAGAGAAAACACGTCACAATGAGAACCATCTTTCTTCAGAGAGGGAGGGAAGGGAAAGAAAAAAAAAAAAAAAGACGGGGAGACGTGGATGGGAGCCGAGCTGCATCCTTATCATCTGGAGAGGTTTACTGACGAGCGGCGAGCGGATTGCAAAGAGGGTTCGACGGGATGCAAGTTCAAGGGGGACGAAATGATGGAAAGTTATTGAGCGCCAGGCGTAAACAATGCACCGAACAAAAGGCGCGCGCCACTCGAAACAGACGCTGGACTTTTGGGAAGACCCATGAGAATGTGCGCCGGCTTGCGTTTGCTATGCATCGCGCATAATCAGACTCTGAAATCAACTGTGGCGAGTGTGAAAGAAGCAATATGGAACAAGAGAAAATCAGAGTTGAGTTTAGAATTTTATTTTTTAGAATGTTACAGGACTTCATATTACCTCAAAAACACACCCTATAAATACAGTATGACGACATCCGGTGATAAATTGGATTTGCAGATGTGTGATCAATCAACAGTCTATTCCCGTTCATGATTTATCGTCTGGCTGATTAATGAAAAATGTCTGCTTTGGAACCAGTGCGGAAACAATGAGTTGTTATGGGGAAAATGCTGATTTTCTGGTCCAAGTCCATGGTGGTGACTTATCAAATCAATTTGATTTATAAAGCACATAAAAAAAAACAAAAAACAAATGAAGAGGTTGACCAAAATAAATAAAATGTAGAGATAACTTCAAAATGCATTCCATGAGCAAGCGCCAATAAATAAGTCAGGACAAGCGGGAGAATGTAAAATGGGGAAGGGTTAAAAAAGCAAAAACGCAACAAACACAAAGACCTAAAATTTCATCACGATCATATCAGCCTCATATCAGCTTGTAATCTGATTTATGTGTCTGTTTTATTCCCTAACACTATTATCTGGATCTTTTTTCTTTTGAGAGAAAACTAATTTCACTCATCCCCATGTTGACTGCAGAAATGCATTAGTCGCGAATTACTTGACTACGTTAATGCATTTCCACCGAATGTGAAAACATGAACTTTCTGATTAATTACCGGATATCGCCCTCGACTGTGGTTGAAGTTAATGAAAAGATGCAAATGTGGATGATCTCCGAACAGCTTTTTTTTTTTTTTTTGTGAGAAAACAAATTACATTAATCCACACCTTTTGTCTGACCTTCGCAGGAAGGATGTGGAAGAGCTGCCAACCCGGAGCGCTCTTTCAGAGATTCTTATTATAATCTATGATGTCTTTTCATGTAAGAAGAAATAAATTTGAGAAAAATTCTAATTCCTCGCCTCTCCACCAAGGAGGTTATGTTTTCACATGAATCTGGTGATTATTTTGGTTTTTTTATCCGTCTCCAAGAAGGATTACACAAACCCTGACAGACGGATTTCGAAGAACCTTGGTGGATGGTGGAAACTTACTAACACTGCAAGATATTTTGACATTTTTGTTTCATTAGTTTCTGGAGAAATATGATATCAAAGAAAATTCAGACATGCGGATGATTCTTGGAAATATTTTTATTTATTATTTTTATTTTATATATATATATATATATATATATATATATATATATATATATATATATATATATATATATATATATATATATATTAAAAAGTGGGCTATCGGCTTTGGGGGAGGTCTGCGGTCCATGTTCATTTAAATCTAAATCTCAATAACTATTGTGGAGTTTTATTGGCGGGGTTGATTTTATTTTATATTTATGCAGGGAATATTCAACATCTGAAAAGTTTTTAGGATGTCGAGAGAACCAAGAGCCCTCCCCCCCAGTATTGCAATGACTTTTATCAGGTTCAACAGCATCTTTGGCAGGTTAAGATGAAAAAGCTGAAGAAAAATGATTGAGCACTAAATTACATACGCAAAGACACCACCTCGGTTGTGGCGCCTTGTTTATTTCCACCTTCAGACCACATTGTAAAACCCACATGAGTACAATGGTTTGCTGCTTTTATTGGAACTGCTTTCGTGCTCAATACGACGATATTTGCTTTTTGAAAAATAAATTAGGTTTCAGATAAAAGGAGCATCGATTCTTAAGTAATTTGTTGAGGGAAGCCAGTCATGTTGGTGGTGCTCATATGAAACAGCCTGTGGGACAGTGTGATTTATGGACTGAACCACTCAAATAGGATACAACTTTGGCGATGTGTTAATTAAATAAAACGAGGCAAATAAGAATCCCGATCAGAGGGAGAAAGAAGGAGAGAAAGAGCGAGAGAGTGAGAGAGAAAGAAAGGGAGAGTCTGCATGTGTGCTTGCTTTAAGGTGAACCTCATTAGTATTCCAGTCACTCGAAAGGAATTAGCTGCCAGAACACTGCTTTTTCTGCCAACTTTGATCCCAGTTCTCCCCTCAGGACCAGTAAGGTGGACAACAAACCGCACTCGTTATAGCTCGTTAATGGACCGACACAGGGCTCGGCGCCTGAGGCAAAGTGCAGCGGGGATCACTCCCATAACACGGCAGCCTAACCCGCATCTCCAGCCTCGCCCGGTTTCTCCATGCTGTCTTGATGCTTTAATCAATTCCTGACTGTTGTGGGGAATAACTAATAAATTAGCTCACTCCGTGGCTGCGAAATCAGTAATAATGTTCATATCTAATTTTAAATTTGCGTGATAACGAGCCAACCAGTGGATGCTTGAGTTTATAAGGGGGTGCTTGAGAATAATGATGCCGGTGAATAATGGTTGCTGCCATGTGTTTCTCTTTCCCCGGTGCAGGCGTCGACTTTGAAATGTCGTGTGACACAAAAAAAAAGAAAAAAAGAAAAAAAAGAAATATCGTGTGACATTCATCATCATCATTTAAAGATTTGCACTTTAATTGGACAGGATATGAACATGTGACATTAAGCTTTAATGCATTTCGGCGGAGTTAATGAACATGAACTTACTTCAGGTCTTCTGAAGACTTCGCCTGGATCAACGGGGTTTCCACCGAATGTCCAAACACGGCGCCCTCTGAGCCTGACGATAAAATTCACAATTAAAAACAGATGGAGCTATGGCTATCAGGGCTAGCTCTTGCAAGTTGAGGCTCAAACATACCTACTTGCTTTCTAATCAGTATCAAAAGTGTCGTCTCTGCAGTGTCTCTGAAAACCTTCAAACAATACCCTGCCCTGATGCTCAGCGTTCGTTCGCGACAGCTGGTGTTTTGGACATTTCTCCGATTTCAAACGACTAACAGGCAGCACACTTTACCCGTGACGGTGAATCTCTCCGTTGACGTGACGACCTCGTCCTCGTTGGCAGTGAAAAGCAGTCTGCCTCCGTCTCTGCTTCGTACCTCCAGCCTCTGACACTGAACCTCCACAGCCTCAGGACCTGGAGAGAGAGGGAGAGAGCGCGCTGATTTGGAGCTTCTGGCTTTCATTGAAAACCGAATCTTAAACAATGGTCATGTTGGCGGCGGTCACATCCATCATCGCCTCAATTCGGTGATCAAGGATGACTGAACGACGCATGTAAAATCTGAAGGGGCAATAAGCTCCTGCGTCAACAATCACATGCATACCACCTGTAGGAGACACCCATGTACCTTCAGTGGAGAATGTGTAACTTTTCTCTGATGTCACATGCATGAACTCGTCGACTAGCTGGCTTTAATCACCATATCACTAACTACTCTGGTATGCAGCAGAGGAAACAGGTAAAAGAAAGCAATAACCATTAAAATAACCATCATGGTTAACATGCCGAGTATGAGTTGTTGTTTTTTTTTACTTAACTTTAATCACGTTTACTCTTGACACTTTGTAACGAGTTATGGCGATAGAGCCAGAACCTCACTTACCTCAGAATATTGGAAAATACAATCTATTGTGACTTACTCGCTTGGAAGTAACAGTAATCTCTTATCATGACAACAGTAAGGTTCTGTTTTAGTTTGACAGTAACCACATTTACCGTAAGTGTCACGTCAGCTGTAATTGGAGTGGACAAAAAGGTTCGGCCGAGCAATCATGTTGACCCGATTATTGTATCAATGCCTGATCGTCTGGGAACTTGACTGTATGTATCAGATTTCACGGCAATCCATCCAACATTGGCCAAGGTAAGCGGATCACCTCACAGGGTCATCAAACTCGCATTATCCATCCTCAAGGGATCACAGGAGTCTGCAAAAAAATTGAATGTCGTCGTATCCTGGAGGTACTGCGACATTTCAGTCTGTACAAAAAGCAGTGGACCAATTACAGAGAAAAAAAACAAAAAACAAAAAGAAATTCCAGCCAGAAAAGTTTTATTAGTCTGCATTGCTGGCAGTCATGCTCCTTTATAAATGGTGTAATCAAATAAAGTTTGCCTTTTGTGTTTGTGGAATCAGCTTGTATTTATGTTTGGCCGTTGGAATTATTAGCAATCTGAACTTGTTGGTGGAGCGGCTGCTCTGGGAATGAAAATTATCCAGCACAACTGGATCAGCGTGCATTTACAATGGATGAAGGCAAATCTGTAATCAGTTCCGCCAGTGAAGAATAATCCCTGTTCTCCAGACTTTGGTGTTTTTCCAGATGTGCATGCGGAAACTTTTAAGATCTCCCCCTTTTTCTCGCTCTCTCATCCTTTCTTTCCCATTAATCCATGAGCTGCGATGGCTGGGAAATTTAATTATTCTCGCCAAGTTTCATCTCATTTCAGACAAAATGCAAATTCTGCAGAAGGCCCTCACTAACTTACAGGGGAAGGTCAAGCGTGACCAAAAACTATCATATCACCAGTCTTGTCAAATCACCGTCAATTCTCAACTTATGGTGGCTTAGATCAATAGCTATTAATGTTAATAAGCAGGTCATTTACTCCACAGTGGTCATTAATCATGTAAATAGCTTTGGTAATTTGGACTGACTGATGGTTCAACTTGATGATAATAAGAAGAATCCATTGCCCTTTCAATAAGAGGAGAGGAGGTTAGTGTCAGGAAGAAAAGCAGCCACATAGGCAATTTAAGATGAGTAAAAAAATTAACTGTTGCTCTAATCTTGACTAAAGTCATTAATAGAACATAGTTAAATCGGTTGATTAATCGTCTGATGGATCTGCAATCTTTTTTTTTTTTTTTTTTTTTTTTAAAACTTGCAGACATAAAATTGAAGTGTGAATGAAGACAAACTAAATTGTCTTTTAAATGTTGAAAAAGAAGACTTGGCCAAAAAAGAAAAAAAAAAAATCCTGTTGACTTTGGGTCACTATCCTTTGACCACATGCCAAACAGTGACGGCGCGGCGCCGACGGGTCTTAATTTACTGTGAAAGACAGAACTGGAGACTCACCCACTGTGAGCTGGCCGGTCAGCTGGCCCTGGTGGTTTCGGGCGTTGAGCGTCACGTTCTTCTCTGACCGCAAAACCAGAAAGCTGTCCTAGTGCAAGCAAGAACGGGGAAGGAGAATGAACTTGCAGAAATAGAGAGGAGGGAAAGAGGAGATGCACACTTTATGAGGCTAAGGATTGTTTTTATTTCAAATCTCAATTTGAATCAGAATCACAGCATCATGTGCCAGACATGTTAGCGGTAGCTTGGCCTGACGATCGATTTGGAGTCATAATTATCTCCATCTGATGGGTCTAAGTTCAATATTCACACCCCTTTCAGCTTTTCTTTGCTCTTTATCAGCTGCAAAGAGTTAAGGTTCCACCACGTTCACTAGCGGGTACGCTTTATGTGTGTGTCAATGCAAAGCATGTTGCACTGTGGGGGGAAAAAAAAATGCTCCCAATATAAAACCACTGGATTGAAATAAACCAAGACTAAGATGGAACAAATTAATACTAAATTATCCAAAGATAAGTAATGAGGCGTAGGCTGAGTTCGTTTCTGGGTGGTTAAGCTGAAGATGAGTGTTTCAGCGGCAGGCAGGCAGCAGGCAGGCAGGCGTAGGTGTATCCTTTTCTCCGTGGCACTCATTTGAACTGTGAACCTGATCTGCTTTCTGCCAGTTTTGCATTTTGCAAGTTTATGGCTGTTTGACATTTGAAAGATGGCACGTGTCACCGGGCGCATATTGAAAAGGCTCTTTCGCTTTTTTTTTTTTTTTTTTTCCTTCCTTCTTTGTTTAACTCTGAAACAGGAAAATCAACTCATGTGGCGGTGAATAAGTTTAGGATATCACCGGGTGCTTTTGTTTGAAAAGTCAGAAAGTCAGAGGCTAAATGATGACCTGTCTTTTTTAGAATTGCTGTATGTGCATCTGAGGAGTGACATCCCATCCATAAATTGTCTGGACATTTCCATAGGAGGCTGCTGCTGGAATGCGCAAGTTTTATTCGCTCCATGTTCATAAGTACAAAATGATTATCCTTTATTTGAGCTGCAGTCTATAGACACCCTCCCCTGTTTTGGCTGATTGTGTCTTTTGAGAGACTGGAGATGCACTGCAAGCTAGCTTAGCACATCAGAGCGAGAGACAGCACCACCACAGTGTTGAGGTTATAGTTTATCAATCAGCATTTAGTGTAACAGTCACATCTAATAAGTATTCCGCGATGGAGTCCGATAGACTTAATTAATGTCATGCTTTCCTAAAAGAGGCATCAACTCGTGGCAGATTATCTCAAGTTTGTGAGATGTAAAACTTAGCAGAGGTCATTCGGTTAATTTCCATTCCCCTGCCTGCTCTTTTCCCAATATAAATGCGCCTCATGAACAGAAGTTCTCCAGGAAACAAAGCGTCGTGAGGAAATCTGAGTTCCTGATTTGAAGCATCCCTTTAAAGTGTTTATAGGTCTTAAACTTGTTTCCTGAGGGGCCATGAATGAGATGCCACTGCTCTCGCCGACACTTCTCTGGGCTCACATGAAAGGCTCCCGACTCGCCGAGCCCGCTGAGGAAGGTCAAGTGCAGATCAGAGCGAGCGCACATAAATGTAGCCTGTTGTTGTATAGGTGCACCGAGCCCCCGTCAGACTGAAAAATTACCATGGCTGCTGTAAGGCAACGGATGCGTCCCTGCATACAATGAATAAAATCACAGCCGAAAGCGGGCGCGCGGCCGAGTGCATCAATGAAGCAATTTAAAACAAAAGCAGGCAAATACGAGGCTACAATCCTCCTGCGAGCGAGTGTAAAATACACAGTTAGAGAGGACCGCTCGGGGTTTTCGCCACCACTGTAATCCCAACCAAAACATCTAAGGGGAAATATTTAACGTGTAATGATATTTTATTGTTTCACTAAAATCTCATTTGCATATGGAAATGAGCGCATAAATGTAATGGAAAAATAAACATGGCATAAGCTAAAAACAGAAGCAATTACTGCATGCAGGGAACTGTTTTTTTTTTTTTTTTGTTTTTTTTTTGGTGGAACTTGCTTTCAGGCATATTTCACATTTTTCAATATTAAATGCCCCAGCATCTTGGAGTAACAAATTTTAATTGGTTCGAGCGCACCCAGCGTGTTTGATGGGTTCGCTAGTCAGTGCTGCAATTTCTCCCAAAAAGATTTCAGACTGACAGATTGTTTTAGCCCCCAGACTGTAGATTTGATTTTCAGAAATGGTGGTTACAGCCATCTTGTGGGAGACAAGTTTCACTCCAATAAAGATACACCTGCGTCCGACGCTATTTATAGATCAGTCAGTGTCCCGGGAGACAATAACGAGAGCCAACAGTCTGAACAGGAGAGATTTGATTAACTGTATCTGGGCATCATAACACACAGTTTTTTTTCCAGACGGAGACAGACAGTTCAATTCAGAGCGGGGATGAAATTCTTTTACAACAGAGGTACACCGTTTAAATGCAGTCGAAGATTAAAATAATCACACGCCGTCGTGGCACAGACAAACAGTGCAGATTGCCTTTATGTAATTGCTCAATAAAGCAGCAGACAGCAACTTCCCCGAGACAGAGTTGTCAAATCTGGCCTCCGCGGCGCCACCGTTGACACGGTAAAAGTAGGCGATGTTAGACAACCCCAGCTGCACAGCGCTCACAGAAATTCAGCAGCTCACCCGCCTTTTGCACCATCAGCTGAGCCAAAGGTTAAACCCGTGGAGTCCACACAGTGGCCCGACAACCCCTCGAAATATCACTGGTGCTCCTCAAGACTAGCTTTAGACACGCACAAAACAGGAGCGACTCCAAGACAGATCACTGAACTGAGGCCTCTTTAAACATCTTTCGGGTGCTTGTGGAGAATCTAGCAGAAAATATCTATGACAATCTAAATGTCAAACATCACCGGCTTTTTTTTTTTTTTCTTTTTCTCCCTTGCATGCCAACAGAACTTTCTTTAAGTAAAAGAAAGTGCTTGGTGTTTTGTTATTTTTCATTTTAAAAATGCAAGTTTGAGTTTCCTCAAACTAATAATTGCCCCATTAAGCAGCGGTTACTCTGCCGTGCTGACATTACCTAAATGTACCGCCACCGGCTGCAACAGAGAAACTCCAGGCTCAAACACAGTAATTTGTCCCTGCGCATGCACCATTTCATGCGCTGTGTCTTTGTGAGGAAAGTGTGAGGTGTGAGACTTGTCCGTTTAAAATGTGTTTTCCTTTGTGAATCGGAAGTGTAATGCTTCTTTGGCAGGGGAAATTTTAAGTGTAATATGAATTGTAGAGAGCTTGAAATTACAGCCGTCTTTTTTCTTCTTCTTTTTTTGCTATCAGGCGGGTGAAATTTCAAGTGTCAAACTGGTTTCATGGGAAATTACATGTGTCTTTCAAGGGCGTGACTGAAGCAGCGGCGTGGCAATCAAACGCTTGAAATTTGTAAAGTGTAAACTGGATTTCAAAAAGTTGGCATTACCAACTTTTATCTACCTTTTTCATGGCCCCTTTATTCTGCTTTATGTGTCAACAAGTCACATGTGCTTGTGCTGCCTGAAAGAGCCGACCGGTAAAAGATGGATAGACGGACGCATGATGCACGAAGGAAAACAGAAGGGCGAGGAAAAACAAAGTAAAGAACATTCTATCCGCCGCTCGGCTTTGATGAAGAGCTCAGCACAGGTGTAGCTGCATAAAGCTGCAGGGGAAAAAAAAAGAAAAGAAAAAAGACGCCAACGTTCCCCACTCAAAATTCCACAGAGAGATCAAAATATCAAGTGGCTGCAGTCCAATTTACACTTGAACCTTGAAAGATGAGTACCAGGCAAGGCCCCTAATTTTACATCTGAAAGCAACATTGATGTCAATATTGTGGCGCAAGTTTCACAATTCTGACGATTTGCTGCTTTTCTGATGTTCAGCGATTACGTGTAACAATATGACCAGTGCATGTTTACCACTGAATATAATGCAACACCCTTGCAATAAATTCTGGCTTCAGAGGGCGTTTTATTGAATCTATTAGGGTTAGGGCAGCAAGCAAATCTTGCCTTCGAAAAAAAAATAAATACGAGAAGCTGTAAAATTAAGGATTACATTGTTACCCTGTGCTGTTACGGGTATTATAGGCCTACCTGTTGCTGTTTTGGTAGAGCAGAAAATAAGTATAAATAAAAATGGGGTCGGGTCTATTAATGCGGCAATACAATTAATTTGGGTGGATGGATGATTAATGTGTACACGCGGATTCAGGTAACGCCTGAGAGGAGTCCCTAATATTTACTCACCCTCATGCATTTGAGTGACCTGACCAAAATATTAGGGACACCTCTCAGTATAAGCAGGTATAACCGCAACACAAATTAGTCTCAACAATAATCATTAAACACCATCAAAAATTTAACCTAAACCTCCTCCGAAAGGGAGGTTTTTTTTGCAGGGGTGTCGCATTATATTCTATGGTAATCAAGCAGTGGTCATAATGTTATGCTTGATCAGTGTATGTACTGCATGCCAATGCAAAAACAGGCATTTTTAAATTTGTTTTTCATATCTGACATTTCACAGATCAAAGGTTATCAGCAAATTAACAGATAGTGAAAACCATTATTGGTTGCAGCCTTAGTATTAAGTACCATTTTATCATTTGAACCAAAACAGGAGTAGTAACTAAACCACGTTTGATTATGACTACAATATTTGGCAAAATAGCTATTCAAACTGATATTCAATACAATAATCTGCATTCCAATGATATGTAATACATACAATACGGTACTCTTCATATATTACAGCTGGC
This sequence comes from Dactylopterus volitans, assembly GCA_901007715.1. Classification (NCBI taxonomy): domain Eukaryota; kingdom Metazoa; phylum Chordata; class Actinopteri; order Syngnathiformes; family Dactylopteridae; genus Dactylopterus; species Dactylopterus volitans. The sequence continues at coordinate 20,882 of CAAKHG010019542.1, forward strand.
ATTATTAATCAGTGATTGATGATTGATCATAAAGACTTTTTTTGAATCACCTGGAATTTGGTTAATAAATCTGCATCAACTAGGTTGTGTAGCGTAGAAACAACACATGGCAGCAACCACTACACTGCAACATACCGTGATATGTGCAGTTAACATTCATGCGTCCAATTACACTGCGATATCAATTTTAGGTCATACCGCCCAGCCCTTCACATTCATGCAGCAAATAATGATTTTTGCTTTTTTATATGCATTCAATGTGGTTTGTTGGTTTTTGGCAGGTCTCTGTATAGCTGCTCTGCGTTCCTTTCTAGTTATTTTTGTTGTTCTGGGTGACATGAGCTGCTGTATGCAGCCGTCTTTGCAGAAATTAACCTTTTTCACAGTAGACATGTCACAGCAGGACAAGAAAAGATGCAAAAAATAAACTTAACGATGGCTATAGTCCATTTAGCTGCTTCAGTTGCAAGGTCCTTTATTTTCCTGTCATGGCTTATTGGAACATTTGAGCAGAATAGAGCCATTCTTGACATGTTCTTCTAACAATTGTGCTGTCCCTCCTATGTCATGAAGTTGAATAGCTCTGACTTATTTCAAGAATCAATACAACATTGGTTTATAATACAGAGTATGACTGCACATTTTACTATCACAACAACCAACCAGGATGAAGACTGAAATTGAGCTCCTTGTTTTTTCTCTTGACCACTGACTTAAATACAATGTGTCGCATCAGGGCAGACCAACACACACACGCATTTCACAACATGGAACTGAGAGTGCTGATTCAAGGGCTACTTAGCCTGTAATTTGCTGCCAGCCATCACAGTTACTGCCAAAAACCACTTGGTATTCACAGATTATAGCTTCAGCCATTGATGAAGATTGAGAGCACCGATTGATCCATGAGAAGGAAAGCTACTTGGAGTTAAGCCTCAACAGCAGCCGAAGCATAAATAAATAAATAGATATATCATATATAACTCATATTACATTTAACTTTCAGGTTTCTCTGGTGCACCACATTGTTCATTGCCATTTGTGGTAATGGCTTATTGATCAGTGGTGGTTATCTGACTCAGGAACAGCACGGTGCGCTGTGGTTAAGACTCATTGGATAACCATAATCCCTGCTCTCTCAGTGCTCGACATATTTCTTCAGGTGAAAAATATTGAGTGACCCACGGAGATTTTTGTCCTACAAATATCTCTGGTGCCAGTAGATAAGGAGGCCACTGCACAGCCTCTCTGTAAAACAAGGCAGTAAAAATGTCTGCAGGTGGTGCCGTGCTGGGGAATGAAACACTGGCTTTATCCAATGTTCAGCTTGGGTGTCTGCTATGGCCTTGAGGTGTTTGCTATTGCTACGCACATGACTGTTATATTTAAATCAACATTTAGCTCCAACTAGAACATCAAAGCTCAAGAGTGGGCAATTTCAAGTTGTTTCTCAATCTGGTGTGAAAAATTGTACCCACTATTGAACCACTGCCTCTATTGACGTCTCTCAAAAATCAAATTTACATGGAACCCCGGCTTCTGGTGCTTGAAATTGCTTTCTGCACCGTGCCTAATCACTGATACGGGGATGATCCAACTGAGCGTCTGTGATTCGTGTAGGAGAAGGAAATTTAGATCAACTTTGCACTGGAGCTGTGTTGGTTAATCTTACTAAACATCAAAGAGGCAAAGGGGAAGAGAGGAAGTGGAAGACAGGAATCTATCGTTTGGGCTTGATTGGAAATCCAGCGGGGGGACTGTGGTCCCTCTGTAATCGTCTGTAATCTCCTGTAGGGTTGTATGTGGACGGGGAAGAGACGAGAGGCAGCCTATTACCCATCTCCTGCCGATGGGAGGCCCTGATAGTGCACTGTTGGAGGATGACAGGAAATGAGGAGAAGCAGGGGAGCACTGGACAGAGAAAGAGCGTAATCTCTCCTATCCAGGCACAAATATAAGGTTGCATCAAAGTATCATCAAGTCGGAGCTCAGAGGGAAGTTGGCTTTGTGGGTAATTGATCATAACTTCTTCAAAACAGAGATCAATACCAGCTTGGCTCTGGAAAGATCTTTTCTCTGGGAGAGCTTTTCACATAAATTTCAGCCGATGCTCGTTATTCCTCGTTTGCTTGTGTTACTGGAAGGGCAGCTCACACTGGGAGAAGAGCAAAGGGAGCAACTTACCTTTCTGGACTGGATCTCATTCACGTACAGCGGCAACAGAAATTCGGACTTCCCCTCGAGACGGATCCCATCCTGGTTCAAATGCAGGTTTCCCATTCCGTCCTGAAAGTCAGACACACATCGGCGAAATTGTGATGCAAAGTGCCAATGTACAAAACATGTGCTTTAATTCACAGGGTTACAGCTGCCAAAAAATCATGAAAATTGAATCGAACTGTCACCGAACTGAATTAGGCAGAGCAGGAGTTGCTGCATGCCAGCCGGGCTGAGTGACAGGGACGAAGTAGGACATGACATCGGGGTGACAATGCCAGACACTCAGGCTGCATGCGGAGGGAGGCAGCGTCAATGTGGCAGCCACAGACTCTCAGATTTATGAAAATGACAAAAGAACGTGTCGGATGTGTTGAGACAGACTCTAATAAGCCCACTTGGACATCATCGTTAGCATGATTAGTGGTAGCGCGCCTGTGCTAGTAGTGTCCAGCGGTAAAATTGGGTGCCAGAGTTTCCGCTTGTTTGGGTGTTTCTCAGCTGAGCGTGTGTGTGTGCGTGTGTGTGTGTGTGTGTGTCTGTGCACATACAGTGAAAACACAGCCGCTCTTTGATGATATGTACTTGACAGGCAGACTCTGAATGGAGGTATATTTTGGGAAACCATACAAATTAACCATCTTTTGACAAACAGCAGCTATGCGGCCACACTAGAAAGTGACCATCCATGGCTTTTATCGCTGGCTAGGTCTTACCTGATTGATCACACAAAGCAACGTGGACAAGAGTTTGTGAGGAATGCTTCTGTTTCAGTTCATCGTTTGACCTTGTGTTTACTTTCTTCACAGGGACAGAAATCAATGGAAAAAAAATTCAGAAGAACAAAGCCGATCTTTGGTACAAAAGGTGGAGGAGAACAGGAGGAGGCGAGTGAGATGACAGAGGAGACAGCAGGTACAGCACACAATACGAACCTCGAGCAAACGGAACAATGGGCTAAATCAAAAAGAATAAGAGTCAAAATTACGGTGATGTCACATTATCACACCGTCGAATGCAAAGAGACGAGACGTTGACGGAGAGAGACAGAAGGTTGCAGATCTTGTGTATTATTGCCAACATGGTTGTAAACTGAACCAACACAATTTTTGCCGTCAAAATGCTCATATTTAGATCTCCGTTCGGCTCTTTGCTGGAGTTTGGCATTTTTTAAAATACCAATACCAATTTCCTATGTAAGTCTCCATTGGCAACCATGAAATTACAGAACTCCCCAACAACCCCCAGAGTAATGATAATATCTCCATGGCTGCTAGTTGTAGAAGCAGTAGAAGTAATCAATGGCAATATCGCTACTTGCACGAGCAGCAGGCGTTGGATGTTAAGTGAGCAGAAATATGTTTACAAGGATCTGATGCTGCTACATGGTTGTGCTGGTGTACTACTACACTGCTACTACGGCTAAATTTAGCCATTTACATTTCTTTCTGTTGAACTGTATTTGCCCCATATTGCTGTGCTGATGGATTATAAAGTATTTTTTTACTACACTGAAATCACCCTTTATCTCTTGTATATGTTAGTAGAAGTGTGTGTAATATAAAATATGAACAAAGGAACGTTACTTTACCGTTCATTGTCACCTCAAATGGCATTTTTAAGTAAAAGGCAATTTGTACTTTTAACACATGTGAACCGTCCAAATTTACAACACTGGCACAATTTTGTGATGACAACTTTTTAGTTCACTGACCTCTGATTGACAGATTTACATGTGATAGTTCTGTTCTTGTGGACAAATGAGTAAACTGAATATCTGCATATGCCCTCTTAGGAAGAGAACATAGAGATATAGTAAGTCTAATGTTTTAATACAAGTATAAGGGTTTAGCATGTGTTCCTTTCAGACAAGGCCTGGAGCCTCTTAGGTGGTTTTATCTGTCAGGCTGTATGTAAGCCATGTATGTAACTCAGGAGTTTAGGATGACACCCATGAAGGGTCAATTTGGATGCAATGACATGTGACTAACACATGTAAGTGGAAGTGTTTAATTGTCTAGATGGCACACCATGCAGGGACTTCATGCAGGCAGTGACATGGCATCCACTCGTGCATATGAGCCAAATCTGCAGTTTTGACTTTTATATTTGTAATTCTTGTCGGTAAAACCCTCTGAAACGCTGTCTCTTGAAACGGTTTTATTTGCGTTTTTCCCGCAACACTTGTATATGCACCAGTTTTTTTCTGGGACAAGTCATTGTGGAACTTTAACCACATCTAATACCACTTCAATTTCAGTTACCATTGTTCATGTTGTGACATATTACATGAGGTCACTTATGATTAAAAAAAAAAAAAAAAAAAAATCTTAAAGACAGGGGCAAGAAATCTAACCACAGATGTGGCCATACCTCTATTCACCCAAATGGTTTGATTGATTTCATTGGAAAACACACAACACTGAGGAAATGTAATACTGCAAGTTCTGAATGAAAGTATGGTTACATTTTTTTCTTTTTCCTTTTTTTTTTGCGCATAACTTCCACCTCACATTTATTCAGAACCTGATTTGGGAAGTAGATAATTCAGCAGAAATTGGAAAAGATTATTCCTTCCCACACCACAATGGGCAAGTGAGGACTGAGGGCAGCTTTGTGAGGCTGTGTGTGAACAGATGGTTCTTGAGGGACATGTTCGAAAAATCAAATAGTGCTAGAAGCACAAATAGATGGAGCTGGTGAATCATGGAGGCGGACTACAGTGAGGAGGGTTCCATCACATGTGGTGCAAAGCCCGGAAGATTGGAGACAGATGAGGACAAAGTCAGACGAGCGGACAAGGTGGGCGGAGCAGCGTGGAGTTCTTTTTGTTCGTCAGCAGCAGGACTTTAAAGTCCCTCATATGCTGACGGGGAGGTGGTTGGTGTGAAGTGTCCTGCTGCAATCAGTGATGCGACCGGGTGAGCCCCCGAGCACCGGTGAAAGAGAGGAATGGGCAGATACAGGCAGAGTGATGGGGGGGAAAAAAGATCACTGGCTGATTATATTCTATACACTTTAAAGGACCAGGTAGAGCCAAAGAGGACATCCAAGGTTGCCCTGGCGTCCTCAGTGAGCAGCCAAACTTTTTGGATTGTTTGAAAGATGTGGATTTGCCTCCAGCAGAACTTCATGACTAATAAAAACAGCTCATATTACTTGTCTTACCATTTACGCTTAACGCGGACTCATTTTCATTCACTGAGTCATTTGTTCATGAAGATGGATGGAACCTGTTTTTGAGTAGGAGTCAACCTCCTCAGTTCTGATGATCTTGTGAAGCAGCGTGGGAACATGGGAGTTGTTGTCTCTATTGTTGAACAAACACCACTGCCGACGAGTTAATGAATTACATTTCTATTTGTTACATTTATTTTTGTTCTTCTTTTGAGGAAGCTTTCAAAATAACTTCAACTTTATAGACTTTGCACGTAAAAGCTGATTTTTGAACACGTCGGTATCTCACACCTTCTTTACTTCCAGACAGCTTGTGTAGGACAGCATTTTATTTGCGGGACTTTCACTCTGTCCACTAGATCTCCTAATCACACATCCTTATTAACTCCTTGACTTCTCAAAAACCCTTTTAGTTTTAATAGACAGATGGTAAACATGAAAAACTGGGCAAAATTCCCTCAGGTGTGTATTCTGATAAAAAGGGCACAGGTCAACATGCATCTTCTTACTGAGAGTCGGGGAGCAGTGGAGTACATTTTCTGGCGCAGTACCAACAGCACTGATAAGGTCTTTTACTCATGACACAGATTGATGGGAAGCGAAAGAGTAGAGGAGTGATAGCAATAGTCAGGGGATGCATCCGTCATGGAGTGGGGGTGTGGTGGGGGGGGGTGTTGGGGAGAGCGCTGCCATCGGGACATCGCTGACAAAATTGTAAATTGTGTGCATTGTCCCTGAAAATGTCACAGGAACTCACAGTATCCGCGTGTTTTTGGAACACATCTGTGTCGGCTGGCGCCGCTGCCAGGGCTTCCTAATTTGTGTACCAAATCCAGATGAGGCGAAGCACACAGCCCGAGAGATGAATTTGGTCTTTTTGTCAACGTTCGTATGAGGCTTCGCAATTAAGTCACCCAAGAGGAGGAAAAAGAAAGATCTACATGTGAGCTACAAACTAAAATTGTCACAAGCTACTTCAGTACCTTTTCTATGATTGGACGTGTTCAAAACAATATGATCTTTACAAATCACACATTTAATGGTATGAAAGCTTTTTTTAAAAAAACAGATCTGTCAAGATCAATGTCGATATTTTGTTTATGCACAAATTCGAATGTGTTTTCATTGTTCTTTTTAAAAATCTTGCTGCTTTTAGATCTCAATAAAAGACTTCCAACATTTCTGGCTCTTATTAATTTTTCTGACCTCAGAGTATGAATTCATAAGCCATTGCTCATATTCTAATTCAAATCGTGACTGACAAAGTTGTGTGGATGGTGTTACTCATTTGCTGGGTGTAATCAACAGAAATTGTCAAAAAATTTCTGTTGATTAGACTTCTGTAAATGATTCAGTCATGCAAGAGAGCTGCTCAGGACAATTCCAAAAGGAGAAATATAAGGACAGAAAGAAACAAAGGAGAAAATAAAGAAAATATCAAACAGTCACTAGTCTCAACCTCTTAAGTGTCTGAACTGTTCCTCATTTCATCTAATTCAGAATTTAATATCTTTGGGTTTTACATGGCTAGTTGAACAAAATGATAAATTTAAAGGGCATCTTTCCAATTTTCTGCAATTCATAGACAAAATCATTGCTCAATTAAATCTAATGGAAATCACCACTGCAGCCCTGTAACGGACATCTTTCCAGAAAGACGACTCCAGCTCTCAAGTAAGCAGTCATAACTGTTGGTTCTTGTCTTGTATCAATCAACAATAACATGTATGTTGATGTGCTGCTTCAGTTTAGGCTCGTGACCTGGTCGGCCAACTCGGCTCCGCTTTATTTGGAAGGATGCTAAACTGTACTCACCACTGAGAAATTCATAACTTTTATGATCCAGACGGTGAGGGCCAGATTAACTATCATGGTGACCAGCAGCAGCAGCAGGAAGAAATACAGGCATCTTTTCCTCCAGCCGTACAGACCCACTGGGTACACGGCATCGCAGCCTGGTCGCTGAAGGTGCAGTGACTGGGAGGCAAGAATAAACTGCTCCTGGGTAATCTGCAACACACACACACACATACACACGCACACACACACATACACATGTTAGAGCCTTTATATGTCAGTCAAGGATTCAATCCATGAAGGCAATTACTTCCTGTAGGTAGTCATTACCACGCAATCCTCACTAAAAAAAATGAGTCACAGCAGTGGCAAGCTATATAATTGTACTTTTAAAAAGTGGCGCGACTAAGAACACAAAAAGGTGAAAGGACGGCATGATCATAAGATGAGATGTTACTAAAACCTGAGAAAAACATGGCTGGAAATTGAATGGAGTGAGAAGGGTGTCAGGGTCTAACTGCATCATGTATCGATGGATGTTAGAGTTCGGTGAATACAGTTGTTGATGGAAAAAAATTACAAACATGGGAACTATACAGGAAGATTGAGGAGCTAATACGTAACCAAGCAAATTCCCGGCAGAAACCATGATCTATAGGCACGCTTGCAACTTTACTAACATGCCATGCTCAGCTTATCTTAAGCCGACTGGTGTCCGACTGAGTCAGAGACTTCATGGCCAAAGCAAATGATACACACAAGCAAGAGGAGCCGCCTGGGTGGGACAATTTAAGTAGCCAGTTAACGACAACAGCAATGGCAAGACGGGGCTGGACTGGACAAGGATGTTGTGTCAGCGTCATTCAACATTGGTAGAGCATCCAGCTTTGTTCGCATGTAGCCTAAATGGGACAGACAGAAACACATCCAATGAACAGGGTGCTACATTTTTAACTGTTTTTGCACTTTTACAGCATTAGAGATGCCCGTCATCAGTGAATTGTGACCTGCTAACTTAGCTTTTTTTTTGTGACAGCCATACATACAAATATGATCTATGAACGTGTATGTTCATACTTTAAATTCCACTGCTTTAAACTACTTTTACAGCAAACTCTGGGCTAACTTACTCAGGAAGGACAATATGACGCGAGATCGAACAAACTCATTTGCACTGCAGTCCTTTCAAGATAAATGAAAAGAAGCCTGGACCATTCATTGGGTTTTTGTCACCTTTTCTCCGTCGTTATAAACTTTAAATGCATGTGTGTGGACACTGCTGTGAGAACTGAGTTGTCACCTCTGTGTATTCTACCGCCGCAGGGTTCCGTTTCAGTCTGACCTGATGTAGATTGAAGGGGAATTACCATTTTGCATGGATTGCAACCCTTTTTCTGCCATACCTTGGTACACTTGCCCTACATACTAGTAGATATTGAACCAGTAGCGGAGTAATCCATCAAGATCTGTGCCTAAAAGACAAGGTCATTTGGGTGACTATGTTATTAGGAGATACCAATCAGAGTGCCCAGTCCGACAACAACAACAACCAAAAAAAAATAAATAAAAAACCTGTGTGTTTCATTCCACAACAGGAGGGGAGGATCATCAGTCAAAAATCATAGATTACAAGTTAGTGATCAGTTTGGAGAATAACAGACCCAGAGGTGGAAAAGTTTTCAAACAGCACACTTTGCACCTCTTTGTCAAGGAAACAAACTGAAATCCAGTGGCTAAAATTAGATGTGAATGTGCTAATTATGGTGACTGATTGGAGGAAGGTCTTTGACATCTCTACTTGCATTTATGCACTTCGCAGCGAAAAATCCCATATAGGCGTGTGTATTAAATTACATGTCACAGCTTTGTTTGCTAATTACTTGTTGACATGCCTGTGTTTACAAAGAGTGTCAGCGGGAGTGACAGCTTCCTGCAGCCAAACTGCACACCGCTCCGCTCTTCATAATGCTACTGCCCATCAACCAGGAACCAGGTGCACGACAGAATAATTCCTGTGCACTGAGCGGCCTTAAAGAAGCAGAATTTGAAATAGATGGATCCAGTCGCCATGTGTGTAAACGCCAGGCAGCCAATAATTGATTTCTGTGCGACTGACAGGCATCTTTAATGCCCATGCGAAATGCAACACTATGAACACATGAAAGGGGGTGCTTCGCTTTCACATAAAACTTGGAGGTGGGTTATGAAACAAGGGCCAGCTGGGTGCCAGAGAAGCGTTCTGCACTGCCGGTGGGTAAATAAGTGCCTGCCAGCCACTGAGAACCTGCCGCATGTGAACTCTGATCTGAGATCAGAGAGGACGGTGGCTGTCAAGCGTGGCCGCCCAGGCAAAGGCGAGCGGTTGCATTTTTGCAGCCGACACTGTCCGCAGGCTGACGGTGTGAAACTCCCCATGACGAGGTGCAAGGCTGGCTGAGCTCTGAACTCTCCTCCTTTGCTGCTACGGGGATGAATTCATCCTGATGCGGCCTCCCACTCTCCTGCATAGATAATGAATGAAGACAAGGCGCCTGGCCCTAAAAACCAAGATAAAAACCGGCGGCGGCGGAATGTTTTATCATATCCAATTATGTCGGAGACTTTGGTGAAGTTTTTCACATTTTTACGAGCACTACTTTTAATTTACCAAGTACAAAACGCTTTAATTGCATGAAACACACATCCATAATTGACGCACCTGTGCACAGTCTTCCCCCCACAGGGACCCCAAAATCAGCAATAAGCTCCACAAGCGTTACTCATCATGTCATTAGCATCTGTTGGCAGGCGCCATTAGATTGTATGTTTCCCTGACAGCCTCTAACTAATCATGGCAAAGAAGGCAAAGTCTCCTCAGGTCAGAGAATCTTTCCAGAAATAACAAAATTACACAAACAAGCTTTGAACCATGATAGAATCTGCAGACTTCTGTCAAAGATAACATTTTTATCAAGATACGGAATCACTCTCAGATTGTATTCATTACTGCTGCAACTCGAAAAAAAATAAAATTTGGGATTTGAAAACCACAAAAATGTTTTTTTTAAATGGTGTCATCAGGCAGTATGCGGTGTACAACTGGTAAACAGCTGTTGGCATCCACAGAGATACTTTTACGAACATGACAGATAAGACTTTTACTTTATAAAGATCTATCTGGAATTTATATTATTTAGTAAATTTAGTAGAGAAACAAGGAGCTCTTTTGATAATCAATACTTTTCAGTTATATTTCAAACTAAAAAGCCAGACTTTCAGTGGTTTGCTTAGCAGTTGCTAACGAAGAACAACTATAATTAGGGTTTTAATTGCCAGGCACCTCGGCAGTGGGATTCTGATCCAGAGGTGTACAATTTAATGGGAGTGAACACTGACGCATCTGAAAATGTTTTATTTCAAATTATGATTCATTTTCTCTGTGACTACTTGTGACTTTTAAAACTGCGTATTTGTGACGCTCTGAAAGTTTTTTTTTTTTTTAACTTCCGTGTCTAGCTATAAAAAGTTAGAATTAATAAAAAAAAAAAAAGAAAAAAAACAGGATGATATGTGTCAACTGAAATATAATATTTACTTACATATCTGGGGTGGAAGCTTTGATATCACTTGTTCATTCATTCTGTGGTTGGCAGCAATGACGAGCAGCTGTTTTTCCTCCAACTCAAAATGAAACACTAAATGTGGTTTCTCATGTTTGTTGTGTCCCTGAAATATTTTCACTTTGTTCAGATTTTCCAACCAGTCAATCAGCCCATCGGCCGGTGATTGCTGCTATATTTGCGTCATGGGTCGGAGAGTCTCTTCCCAACCTACCATTTCCACGGAATGCAATCACAAAAGAGCTCAACAAGGATGCAAATCACCGGTTTTGGGAATATTTTGGATTTAAAGTGGATGAAGCTGGCAAACTGGAGGACCTAAATGAAGCAATTGGCTGCCTCTGCAAAATGTACACCACTAGTTAACAGGAGTATTTGTGGATGCACCATCCTGCTGAGCGCGCCGCACTTAACACCAAGAGAAGCCGCCCTCTGCTACTGGAAAAGCCCCGTTTCACAAGCCTGAATTCCTCAGTGCTCAAACTATTAAACATATGAAGGACAGCCTGACGGGCGCAATGCACGTTGGCTGTGTCGAAACATCTTGCCAAGGACATGATGTCTTTTTACAGTGTACAAAAGGAGTCTTTTAAGGAGTAGCTGAAAAAAAGAAGCTTCCTGGACAGGAATATCCTTTAAAAAACAGCTCTATATTAAAGTAAGAGCTGGCAGAAGTAAAGAGCTGGAGGTGAAGGACTTTGTTCTTTGCTCATATTAGGACTTAAACTCAGTCGTTGTTTTGTGGACCAAATATGAATTCAGTTTGAATAAATTTACCTTCACCTTCACCTCGGACATCAATGGTTTTTAATGCGAATGTATGACTTCACTAAATTGTTAAAGCCTGATGTCTGAGGCTACTCTTCTTTGATTAAGTAAAATAAACCATCCTGAGATCTTTGCCAAGCAATAAGCTGTGAGACCAGGCTGATAGTTGTCTGACAGCGTTGGAATGAGTGTGATGGCGTCGGATGCACGGCGCCGCAACTTCTAGTGAAGAATCAGGTGGGGATAAAACATGAATATGCAAGTTCCAAATTCCTTTCATGTTAATTATTTACTGAGTTGAATTTTCAAAGAGGCATACCATTACATCAGCTAAATAAAATGCCCCAAATAGACCAATATATTGGCTTTGCCCATCGCAAATGGTTGTCCAGTCACTCAGCCCGACTTTGTGGAGATTCCTGTGGCTGCTTTTCCCTTAAATTACATAAAAGCTATGGTACAAACGCTTCTTCTAAGCCATGCGGGTTAGACTGCATACATCGGTGATGCACATGTTTATGGATAGTTTTAATTCCTCATTTAGTGATTTTTAAGAGTCAAAGTATAGTCGTTCAATAGAGAAACGCAGCGCCTCCAGGAATGGAGTTTTTCTCCCGCCACTAACCCCTAATGATCATGTGGGTTGCCCCTGCTTCAGACCTGGCATCCACAGTCTTACCACTACCACACACCCTCGCCCATTCCTACATTAACCGTTTCCCCAGACAAACAGGAGGTCGCATCTGCCATCTCACAAATGGATGCTGCCACTTCTCAGCAAATACAAATGACCCATATCGCTGGCCTAGAAATGTCAGTGGTTCCAATTTATCCAATGGTACCACCATGGTGGTGTTTACAAACAGGCTGACATGAGCTCTCGATGCGGTGCCGCACAAGTGAATGTCACAACCACAGCTTTCCACAACGGTGGAAGAGGAAGTCTTACACACAGCACATTTTATAGCCTTTTACTGAGCTCCTACTGAGCACCCAAGATCCGCTTTGCAGTACTTCTAACAGCATTATATTTAGCAACCGCGTTATATTTAGCAATAATTCAAAAAGACAACTGGAAGTTACATGGATGTAAAAACCAAAACAAAATAGCTTTAAACCAGTCTTTTAGCCTACAGGCATGCTCGTGCTGGACACATTCAGTCTATTTTCAATCCACTGTTGCCAGGGGAAACCTCAGCACTTGTAATTTCTATGGCAACCCCGCTGTTCCCAACGCCGGTGGATCCTGTGATTTCTTTGCAAGAGTTTTAATGCATACATGGCTCTGGTCGAGCCATGCATCCTAAGGCTTGGTTATCCACAGAGTAAATGGAGGAGAACATAGGAGCTGGCGTTTGGCCAATCTGCCGTCTCAGCATGCCAACTCACAAGCGCTGGATTCATCGCTGTGTCCGACTGCAGCCGGTGCGAGAGACAACTTTGGCTTCCCAAAAAAAATAAAAAATAAAACTGATTTCAAAATAAACAGTGCCGGCACATCACACTGCGACGGGCACGTCTGACAGTTACAATGTTACATACGAAACATTAACATGATAAAATCATCAACCCACAATCGGTTACCTTTGTTGGCTGATTTTTTTCTCGAATTAAAGTGGCAAAGTATTTCCAATATCTTCTCATTATCTTTCTCATTTTCTTTGTGCTCTGTAAAAATTCACCACAATAAACAGAAATGAGCCAACATGGGAAAGGAAAAAATTATATGCCTCGTTTAATCAAAAAAAAAAAAAATTGTCTTAATATATTTTCAAGTTTTATCATCAAGTCAACGGCTTCCCAGCATGGGGAACAAGATTAATCTTGGGAGTCATGAGATGATACTGGAGATTTTTGCTCTTTTTTTCAATTATTTCCCACATGTAAAGCTGTAGTGGGTCTCTGAAAATAATTTCAAGGATTTTTTTTGTAATTAAAGACATCATATTATGTTTTATTACATTACATTATTTTTGCAATATAATGCAACTGTTTAGTTTATTTTTTAAGCATAAACACTGAGCTCCCCAGTGGCTGGAGAAGCAGGGAGTTTAAGCTTTAATTATGTTAATGATACTTTGGACCACAAAAAAAAAAAAACTGGTTGCAGGCTCAAATTACTGTCAGGAAAGCGTTTTGTAGACTTTGCACCTCTCTAATTGCTGGACTGGAAACTGTCCTCTGGTCCTCACTGATGCAAGAGGATCCATCTATGATGAAATTAAAATATTCCAGCACACTTAAGACAAATACCAGCGGATTGCTGTGTGCAGACGGGTCTAAAATCTACTCCAAAGCCATGGATGGTTTACCACCTACAACCCAAGTCTTGATTACATGCCGTTTCTATTAATAGAAACAAACACCTACACTGTAACTTGCATCTCTCCATGGTACAAAAAGTAAAAAAAAAAAAAAAAAAAAAAAAAAAATTTTTAAAAAAATTTTTTTTTTTTTTTTTTCAATTATTTGA
>CAAKHG010019557.1:9964-22441 GCA_901007715.1 Dactylopterus volitans
TTTTTTTGGAAAAAAAGAAAAAAGAAAAAAAAAAAACTGCAAGGACATTTAAGTAGTGGATTTCATTTCCTGCAAATGATATACGTATATATATATATATATATATATATATATATATATATATATATATATATATATATATATATATATATATATTTATATATATATATTTATATATATATTTATATATATATATACACAGACAAACAACAGTTTTCTGAGCAAACGTGTTCAGCCAACTAATCTGAAATGTTCCGCACGTCCACACCCAGAATGATTCTCAGAGTAAGTTTAACTCTTTTTTTTCCCCCCCTTCTAATGGGCGATAGTTCAACATATCCATTTCGGCATCGCACATATTTGCATGTTTGATCACGCAGCACCAGAACCTGGCTGAAGCCAGACGGCGCGTCCAACCGCTCGTCCACAAATGGCGAATTGACTGAGGCTCATTACAGCGCCAGTTCCGTCGTGGACAGGAAGCCATTTGTCAAACATCTCACCTCCGATTCGCTTGGAAAACTAATGGCCTTTTTGTTCGCTTGTTCTGTCTGGCGCTCTTGCTCCCAAATTTTCCCCTCTCCTCTAATTATCCCTTTATACTTGCTCTTGTACTTGGAATCGTTCACTTTTGTCTGTGCATATTCTTCTGTACCCCCCCACCCCCACCCCCCCCTCACCACCCCCTCCAAACTCTCCCTCTCATCCCTCCGTCATCTCTCTCTTATAGAGATGGATGAAAGGGGATATCAGCCAGTCTGGGTGGAGAGCTCAGTTGATAAGGTGAATCAAAGCAGGTCATTTACTCACCTCAAGCCCATCCATCCTGGAACATGACTCTCCACGCACGCACACACACACACACACACCCCTTCATACAAACACACTGGCCCTAAATGACTCCCATCTCTCTCTCGGTGTATTATTTTACTCCTGAGAACGACTTGCGGTATTCCGCGCCACCAGAGCAAAGGGATGCTTTTTCTATTAGGCAGCTGCTTGGTCGCACATTCAACAAAACAAACACACACAAACACCCAAATGCACACACCTTCAGATTAAGAAGTATCACACGTATTCAGAATAACACCCAGTCCCCAAAGCCTCTAGGCACCTCATTACCGAGCATGACATGCTTTCACCGCTTGGGTGTTATGAATAAATGTGCTCTCCCCTGAAGTTTTTACTGTTTCTGGCTATGTTCCCTGTGGGCTGACTCCAAATGACATCATGCCACTTTGCATCTGCACTAGGGGAAGTGTTGGTGTCGTTGTCCCGGTAACTAAATGATGTTGCCGTCTCATTGGTCCAGCTGCTTGCCGGTGTTATTACAACCCAGCAAGAGAGGCTATTTTCCACTCTGACAGCCTCTGCGCCTGCCTGGAACACCAAAAAAAAACGGCTTATTTTACCCCCAACATGACGGCAATGATTATAGCAAATGCTAGTCGCCACCGCCAGCAGGTTAGCAAGGGAGCAGAGAGAGGGGGAAAATGGAAGCGGGGTGAAGGGAAGGCAGAGCGAGCCATGGTATAGAAACCTGCGGTGACGGGGAAGCGGGCGTAAGGCCTTCGAGAAAACAGCGCCTCCTCCGCCGCCGCTGGAGTTATTGACAGATGTGCGGCATAATCAGAGTACAGCGTGTATGCGGGCACCGTAGAGCGGCTGGATGAGTGAGGAGTGGGAATGCGATTACGGTGGCAATCATAACTCAGATTAGCCTCCCTCTGTACCCCTCTCCAACGTTCAACACAGGAATCAATCACCATCACATTCACTACGCCGCCTCATATCACACGCGGGCCTGCGACGAGGGGACAAATATTGTTCTCCCCAGCAGAGAGAACAACATTGTCTATAGAGCAAGGACAACAATCGCTCTTTTTAATAAATAACGGCAGCTATTATGATCATAAATAGCGAGGGGGGGGCCAGAGGCTGTTTGGAGGGCATGGGTGAGGGAGGGGTTGGATGATACATGAATCCATTCAGCATATTTCTGCTGTGGGCTTGTATCTCTGCAACTGAGGGGATCAAAGGAGCTCCTGACAAAAGAGGCGCCGATGCAGCATGCTGAGATGACAGCCTTCACCAATGCTAGCAGTGCACTCAGCACTAACATGGGCTGACGAGAGACCTGGCGCAGTCCAGAGCAGCACATTCGGTCCCCCTGCTGTTTTTCCTCTATGTGATTATTATTGATGACATCAGGACATTTGCGGGCCCCGTGGAGGCTCATTAAATCAGAAGTCAACTGATAATGAAAGTGAACACGCCGCACTGGATTACTTCATTTTCTCACAATTACGGGCCAGTGTGAACAAATCTGCACGCTTTGATATGCAGTCGAATTTTAGTTATTCCCGCTGGAACGCCTTTTGATTAAAAGGGTTGACTTGGAAATCATGCTGCAGAAACTTCTTCATGGGTAATGTGCAACGCCCAAAGCACTTAGCCGCTTTGAGTATGTGATCAGCTGGTTGCGTGTGCGTTGCGTGCGTGCGTGTGTGTGTGTGTGTGAGTGTGTGTGTGTGCAGGAGAGGCATTCTGCTCTCTCAATTCCACAGTAGTTCGGAATGAGATGCTGCTGTGCTCCGAGACTTGATCATTTGAATTAATTTGGAGCCAAGCAGAGAACAATATTCCACCAAATGGTTTATAAATCACAGGCATTCACATTCACACGCTCATGGACATGCTTTTTTTTTTTTTTTTTTTTAAACATAGCATACACATGCTTTTACCGACATCCACCCACACAGACACACACACACACACACACACACACACGTACACACACATACACACACAATCGCCCCATGGCTGTACAAAATGAGCCAATCCGATCCCATTTTCCCTCATTTGGAATGATTCCCATAAACGCCGAGCCTGGAGGGGAAAACAGGAGACATGGGCTGTCAGGAATTTTATGGCTTTACCTACAATCGCTCAGATACAGTGGTGTTTTTATGACGCTACTTTATGCCCCTCCCACTTCTCTTAACTCACCACACCACCAAGGGAACTAACAAGGTCCTTATGTTTAATGGACTTGACACACTCATACCTCCAGCACTTGCCAAATTGTCTCTGCTATGAGCAGCCTAAGCGGCGGGCAGCCATTCACTCTAATCGAACCTAATTTGAAGTGTGCTTTACACTTTTCGCCTGCTGTTACATCTCGCTCCCCCACCGGCTATTCTTCTGCATACTTTTTTTTTTTTTTTTTTTTTCACTGAATGGGAGATGGTGGGCAGAATTGGATGGAGTCAAGGTACTTGCATATGTAATTTGGTGGTGCAAAAAAAAAAAAAAAAAAAAAATCTGACAGACATGACGCCATCTCCATCAACTGTGTGAAACAAGATTTTCGGCCCCTCTCTCAATCTGCGGCCAGTCCTGCAGTGGCGCCTAATAGTGTGTATCTCAAAGCTTATCGCGGCGTTTCTCTGAGCCAACAGGCTGTTATGCTTAGATAACCACAGTCATTTGCTGTGTTAAGTGGCTGATTGCTCCACAGTTGTGTTTTGCGAATTCGTGGTACGCTTTCATGCATGTGCAAGTGTGTCAATGTAATTTTCTGCCCTTACCCGCGCGTGTGTGTGTGTGTGTGTGTGTGGTGTTTTGGTGCGTATGCCCATACGCCTCTGTGCTGCATGTGTGTGTAGCAGAGCCAGCTTCTTTGCCCCCCTCCCAACCCCCCGCTTCCATCCCTCACCCCACCAAGCTTAGCTCCAGTTCCCAGCAGCATGGCTGAGTGAGATTAAACTCGCCCATATTACACTTAGCGCCAGGAGACGTAAGGAAATTAGGAGGAAATTAAACAATGCTATTTGCATACAATTACATAGCAGAACAGCAAACTCCTGTTAGCCAGTGTCTGGTCAAATACAGGGTGCTTCTCCGCGCTGCTTCATTTGCTATGCAAGCAAACCTGGCGGGCTTTATTCAATCGCCGCTGTTTGTTTGGACTGCGAGAAACAATCAGAAAATTGCACACATTCAACAGTTACTTCATTCATTATGTATCTGCTGACAGGAAACCAGCTCCGCACTGGAGGTTAAATTGAATATCTAATGATGGATTTAGGTTCTTGGTTTTGAAATCTGTGCTGACATTTAATTCTGACAGTCAGCCTGAAATACGCTCCGCTCGCAGGTGTTTGAAATATAAGACCGGCGCCCCCGCTGAGAAGATCTCCCCTGAGCCGCAGACACACTCTTACTATCTCTGCGGCTTTGTGCTCCACACACATTCAGATGCAAACCATCAGCCTTTTGCCTCCTTTCACAAATACGGATATTAAACCGCCTATCAATTTCGCCTCCATCTTTGATCTCAAACATATACTTACAGCCATCTCCCTCTCTCGCGCTCCGTGTCTCTCTACCTATCTCTCCCTCCGTCCTCCCTTCACACGGCCAACTCACCTGGTGACAGAGCTGGTGAAATATTAATGTGCTCAGTGAAGTGTTGCTTTTTTGGAGAGTAGCCCTGACCATACGGCTTGCTTATTTATTTATTTATTTTGTGTCTGGACAGAGGAGGAAGCTAAGCGGCCATTCATAGGCTGAGGCGGGCAGGGGTCCACACTGCTGCACAAGCGAGGACGACGCCAGGCATGCCCCCGCTTTTACTCGATGCAAATGATTCATGACTGCAGCGTTGAGTTTGTCCAGGGCTACAATGAGCTGCAGCGAGTTAAAGAGAAAAATCCCTCGCCTGGAGCTGTAAGCAGGAGAAGAGATACCTACTCTTTTTTTTCTTCTTCCATAGCTTCAGCTCACACCTTACTTCTCTTTAGCCCTCTACACACACACACACTATCCATGCTCCTATAACTCCAGAGCTCTAATAAGCTCTGAAAATGCAGGTTCTGCTGTTTCTTTTGTGTCTTGTCTTTTTTTTTTCTATCCTAAACAGGGAACTCTTTTTTTTTTTCTTCTCTCTCCTCAGTTTGCCAGTGTGCACTGGGTTGCACACCTTCCAAGTGTTGATGCTTCTCTCATGGAGGCCTAAATAAGGAATGAGCCTAGTAACTGGGAGCTGCTCCCTCCTGTTCTGATTCAACGCACTCGTGTCAGTTTGCTTACTCCACATTGCCCAAAGATCCCTCTAGGTTTATGCGCGAGTATTGTGTGCGTACATGCGTGTGTGTGTGCGCCATACGTAGGTCTTCCTGCATGGTCGTCTGCATGTGTATGTTTGCACTACGTGTGTGCTTAACTGTGCGTGCGTGCGTGCGTGCGTGCGTGCGTGCGTGCGTGCGTGCGTGCGTGCGGGCATATGCGAGTGTTCGTGCCTGCATGTGTGTGTTTGTAGTAAACGTGCGCGTGTCTGCTTGTCTGCGTGCGCAAGTGTGCTTCTGCAAGTGCGTGCGTGAGGGCGTGTGTTTCAAAAAAAGGCTCTCTGAGTTTGTTTGATAGAGGCAGAGGTTCAGTTCAAGGCTCCTAATTTGCAGATGTGTGAGATGGGGGTGTGTGGAATTTTTATTTTATGCCGGGATAATGCTGACATTCCTTTTAGCTTGCTTATCTTGCATCCTTTGCTTAGAATATTTTCTTCCCTTGTGCTTGCAGATGGCGCGTGTACCTGGGAATAGAAAAACAGATAACATACTCACACACACACACACACACACACACACACACACACACACACACACACACACACGGGGGTCCTTGAAAATCTGTAGCTGCATCAAGAAAACATCCATTACATACATAGCTGTGGCTAAAAAAACACAAAAAAAAAAACACTGCACTTTTGAAAGAGTATCGGGCTGCATCTGGACTGATGTGAACAACAGTGCTGGACTTAGATTGCACCATGACTGGCAGCATCGACTCTTGTTTGTGTCTGCACACTGAAAAATATCCTTAATGCGTCTGGTGTATCAGAGGACACTGTCAATAGCGTGTGAGCCTGCCAGGTCCAGGCAGTACAGTCACTTAGTATTTTGTCCCACCTGTGACATCAGGAAGAGACCGTGTGCATTCCTCTGGAGACCGTAACTCCACTCGGATTCACTCAGATTCACTCAGATTGAGTAAATAGAAGAAAAAAAAAATTACATTTTAAACGTCCGATGACGGCAGGAAAATGTGGCTCAGCCTTAAGTGTAAAAGTCCAGGATTAGAAGGCAAACCGAAATCCGTGGAGCCAGTCGCAGTGGGAGAGTCGTAGCGAGCGTTCGCGTGCAAGCGTGCAGATGTGTGCACATACATTCAACCTGTCACGAGCGCAAACACGCACGCCGCCGGCTTGTTTTCGAGGACGTGCCGGATTAAACTGGAGTGTTTTTGGCGCGGATGTTGTTGTTCTTCAAACACCTTCAATATTTAAGCCACACAAAGGATTTTGTCGCTGTGTAATTAAAAGCAGCTGTAGTCAATATTTTTGTGTCAGCAACGATCACAATACTATTAGCATGTGACAGGGGTCTCTTAGAGTGACACATTCATGGATAATCACCCAAATCTGCAGATCCCCACAACTCCATGGAGGATTTTTTTGTTTAGTTTCAGCTCATTGTGTGCGTGTGCGTGTGTGTGTGCGCGCGCGCGCGTGTGTGCATGTGTGTGTCTTGTTCCCATCACTGCTCCCATCAGCATAATTTCTGCCTGCACCAGGCAGTCGTTTTAGCACAGTGGTGTTAAAGCTGCTGTACACTACCTACCCAGCTGCAGTCCGCGGACACAGGTAGTGATATAATGAACATAATGGAGCGTTTAGCAGGTAAACGGCCTCTCACAAGTTTAAGCGCAGTGAAAACGAAGCTGAAATGTGAAGATTGGATTCATCAGGCGGCCAGAAACATGGATGATGTTGTTTGCCATGTCAGTTTAACTACTTAAATGCATTAAGTAGCATTAAGTAATGCATTTCACTTACTTCCCTAACTTCTTCTTTCTATTTGTAAATGTTTGTAAATCCCACTTTTCATCCACCAGCCTCTCAACCCCCTGACATCCGGCTCCATTCGAAGTTTTCTTTGTTAAAGGGAGTTTGTTGGGTCCCTCTCAGACGGTGTTGTTTCGCTCCCCTCTATATATGGAAAGTGGCCTGAGATAACTTGCGCTATGATTTTTGCGCTTTAAGAGTAAAACAGAATTGAATTAATAACCTGATAAAACATGTTGTGTTTACACGGTGTTTCTGTCGCAGCTACAGGGCAGAAGCAAACAGGGGAACAAAACAGTCACAAAAACAGTCACCTCACCTCTAAAGTTTGTCTCAGCCAATCAATCCACACGAAAAAAAACATAAAAAAACATTTTAAAAAAATTCTATCCCAAGTATTTTTCCATAAACAAAGCTGCAGATGCTCGCTTTTGGATGATCTCACCCTTTGACGCCTTTTCCCCATGTTGTTATTAACAAACACTTATTTGAACGAAACACCGTGCATTTGCGCGTATAGAAAACAGAGGAGAATGCTCTCTGGGGTCTTATTGCTCTAATATATCATCGGAATTACTTGGGCAAAAAATATTCAAAAGCTGGGAAAAAAAAGGTGGCTGCAGCCGTAATAGGCAATAACTCAGCGGTGGTTGTTGTTGTTTTTTTTGTTTTGTTTTTTCCTTCGGTTCCGAAAGGTTCATCGGGTTCCACCTCAGAGCTTGTCAACACACTGCCTCTCATGTTTTTAAGAAACACTCACCGTATCTCTTCAGAATCCAATCACACCTCCCACATGCAGCGCCTCCATTCACCCAGACTTTCTTTCTCTACTAACAGCAACAAATACAACTTGATCACTGCTTTTATTTAGCTCTTTTTATCATTATTACCCCCGCGTCCTAGCACTTTCCGTAATTTTACTGTTATGCTGTGGGTGAGTCACTCTGGATAACAGCACCAGCTAAACGGAATTGTTGAGGAAAAAAAAAAAAAAAAAACCTCTGCAAAAAAAGAACCCAGAGCGACTTAGGTGTACGTTTCGCAGCAAAGGAAAGTAAGTGAAGTGGCTGATGTGCCGCAGATGAACATTACTACAATTAATTTGACAGCGATTTATTGACAAGAATATGTCTCTGCCATATGCGCCATTTGCAACTTTTCATCAGCGGCGCAGGTGTGCCGCAGTTTACCCCCCGCCCTTTTTTTTTTTTTGTGTACGTTGCCATTTTTTATCCGACTTAAAAGCATAGCCATACATAAACATCTAGCCATATATTATGCCGTGCCGCCTAGACAGTTACCTGGAGCAGCTTTGAGTGAGAGCAGTTATAGATTTACATATTAATTCCTCCAGCTGCCTCGGGGCCCTGGTTTGATCTGCCATCATCACACGTCGGCACTCCTGCGTCCTTTGACAAAATATGCGCGTTGTTGTCGGGTTTGCACCTGATATGCTGAATAACGCTCGGGCCTATAGTGGACACCACCCACCTGTCTCGATTCCTCTGTGCCTCCCCACCACCTCCACCTCTCCTGGCCCCCTGTTGAGTTCAAACGAAGGGGGCCTATCTTTGCCTGTCCCCCCACGTACACACACAGGCCGAGTGGCTCCCAGGGGGATAAATACATACACTGCATTAAATCATCCATGTCTTTGCACACTTCAGTCAACAAATTTTTTTCCTCCCCCTTGTTCTCTTAAGGGACTTTCAGCAGACAGTTGCCCTGTTTACTTTGTACTCCCGGGTGGGATATTTCCATTTGAATGAATGTGCAGTGAGTGTGAGTTGCAGTTAGGTTTGGATAGCTCATCTTGTTTGTTTGTGTTTGTGTGTGTGTGTGTGTGTGCGCGGGCGTGTGTGCGTGAGCACTCCACAAGTTACTCTATGCATATTTCCTGCATCTGCAAGAATGTGCCATATGTAAAAAAGATTCAGTTAATTATATGCACGCCTGTGTGCACTTACGGAGTTGTTGCTGAAAAACGATTGTGTCCGAGAGTGTTTATATCGTGGTCCGACATCCCCATCATCTCGGTTCAGTGAGGAAGAGCCATTCAAAGCAAATCTTAAGTCATGTTAAGCTAAAGTTTGGGCTCCCTATTTAAAAGAATTCCCCCTCTCAACCTTGCCTGGAGCACTGATAGGATGAAAAATGGATAGAAGCCCCAAAGGAAGGAGGGGGAAGGTCCATCTGTGAGCTGCATTCAAGGACAACAGTGTTATCCATTTGGAACAGCATGAAACAAGCCAGTGTTTTCACTCGGGTTTGGAAATGCAGGCTTCTGGATGAACTGTGGATGCTACTGTTGCCTTGCCAAGCCAACTGTGATGCTGCAGATTAGATGCGAATCATTGACTCCTTGTTTGAATCGGTGCAGCACTTCTCATTCAGGGTGAGAGATAATGAACAAATGTGACTGATTGTTTCTGATCAATGTTGGGGCGAATTATCGCAGCGACAGAGGTTGGGTTTTTTTTTTTTTTTTTGCTGCATGGGTTTCATGGGATTTCGTGTTATCCAGCCCTGAAGGTGTTTGGTTCGGCTTTATCTATGAATCTCTGTTTTGATCTTGTCTCCTCTCCTCCCTTCCTTCCATCCCTTTTTGTTCGCCCCTTCATCATTTCACTTTTATCAACCCAACTTTCCCACTTGCCTTTTTTTTTCTTCTTTTTTTCTTTACGTGTGCCGCCGCCTCCATCTTCTCCCTCCTGCCCTCTTGACAGAACCGATTCCATCTGCAGATGTCGGCCCGCGTACCTCCATCAACCCTGGGCAGCCTGCTGCTGGCGGTCCTGCAGGGGGGAGACGGAGACAGGGACAGTGGAGGTCAGGGAGAGGGCAGCTGGGGAGGTGCCGCCGTGATCTGCCCCGGGTGGGAGGAGGGCGGTGATGGGTTGCTCTCTCACCTGCAGATGCACAGTGGTTCTGCCTGGCATTTGTGGGACATCATTAATCTGACCCACATCTCGGGAGTCGGGGACAGAAGGGCGGAGGCCAGCGAGGAGAGAAGGGAAGATCAGAAGGAAGAGGAGGCTTTGAAGATCCTCTCCACCCGTTTTATGCGCTCGCCCTCTCCCATCTCCTCTGTTCTCCTGTTGGGCTCCGACCCCGAGTGTCTCTCCTCCGTCCTGCGCGCCGCTCAGCGTCTCGCCCCGTCACTTCCAGCGCTGCAGTGGATCATGGGATATCCGTTGTCCCCAGATTCTTTACACACCTTAGGAGGTCCCCTCGGCCTGTTGGCGTACGGCGAAGTCGGCCGCAAGCCAATCAGCTTCTATATCCGGGATGCTCTGCAGCTGATTGGCCGGGCAGTCACTGCAGCGGCCATGGTGAGGCCGGACTTGGCGCTGATCCAGAACATGGTTAATTGTTACGACAAACCCAACCGACACGATCCTCCCTCTTCAGGACAATATCTTGCCAGGTAATACACACGGCAAACATACATACATGCACACACACACACACACAAACTAAAAAAAAAGGGTCAGTTTTCAAAATTTAAATGTTTCTCTGAAGCAGTATCGAAGTATGCGGAGCATTTTTCTTGAAGGTCAACATGGACTTAATTTGTAAGAAATCAACTACTGCAGGAATGAACCGCATTCTTCCAAACTATCTAACTTGCTGGAGAATAATGTTCCATTGCGGTTCAATTGGATTAAGATCAAGTGACTGCAAAGGCCACAGCATCTGATTCATGCGTATAATTTCATACTCAAGACCATCCAGCAGCTCCTCTGTTCTGTACGCCAGAAACTGCATTAATTTTGTGCGTGCGCTGATTTATTCATGTTGTTCCTTTTATTTGTCACCTATGCTTGGAATTTGTTACGACTTGTCCATTCGTATTTGGTCTACGTTTGACTAACCGAAAACAAGAAATTAAGAAAGTTCATCCATTTATTGCAGCTCCTCACTGTTGTTTCCTCCTGTTTTTGACACTAATTGTTCACATCAGTGTGCTTATTTGATTTGTGCAATATCTGCCATGGGGGCACTAAAATATCCTCTAATGTTATGTTAATTCACATGACTATGCAGCCATTAACCAGATGGGGGCGTGACATTGTCAGCAGGTGGTTCACTCCATCAGTAATTTGAGCACTTCCTACATTAGCCTTTGACTCCATATGTCACTCTGTATGATGATTCTAATCATCGGGTGCTGAGGTCACAGGACTACCAACCTCCTGAGTGAGTTATGAATGTCTGGGTATTTGCTATTACCATATCTGGACCTGAGAGAGACAGCTATTGTACCTTTGTAATGAATAATGCAGAGAGAGCCCAGTATGATTGTGCGAGAGCTGATTCAGCAGATGTTGGAACAACATGAAATGAAAAGAAACACCTGCTGGGAATTAGCGTAAATGCTGGTAAAGTAGGTTAACCACCTCCCAGCTCTCCATTTGCCCACATGCCTCACGGAAAGTTGACGTTTGAGATATCTGACAGTGTGATTTATACCCTCTACCTGAACACAGATGCTCTGCATGAAGAGTTACAACATAATATTTTCCACGGAAACAGTGTCCCCGCTTGAAAAATCGCTGTCAACAGTTCTCAGACAAACTATTTCTTTGCTTCAAAGTAGTTAAGAAAATAAGCCTTGGACAAAATAACGCGAATATTGTGTTTAAAGTTTTTGCTCTACTTGGAAATGTTGCAAAGTAAATTAAATGAATAGAATAATGAAACCATTGGTGTCTAGAGTTGTTCCCTGTAATCTTTTCTTTAGCCACAGTATGCAGTCCTGTCTGATAGCAGGTGGCTGGAAACCCTTAAAAAAGTACTGCATGTTCCTGAAGGCAACACTTACGATAGTTTCACTTAGCAGCCAGAAAATGATCAGAAGCTACATGGAAACTTCATAATGCTAAATTGTCACAAAAATTTTGTCTATTCCCTGAGCTAGCTCAGAGGGTTCGGAAACAGGGTGAGATACAGCGAGTCTGTGTGCAGCAAGTCGAGATTTATTCACGTGACGGCAACATGTATAATAGGAACTCTTCAAAAACCTAAGAATAATGCTTTTGGCGACATGAGATTTGCACCATTTGGCCATTAGATTTAGTCTCTACAGCCAACACAAACTGCTTCCCACTTCAAGATTCCTCCATAACAGCAGGTGTATCAGTTTTAAACCTTCCAGGATATATACGGAAGGCTCTGACATTTAAATTCCCTTGGTCACATCGCTAAACATCTGTAAGCTTGTTAGCTTTTTGAATGACACCTTGGCATTTTTGTGAGGAGTTGCTGGCTCCACTTGTGGCACCGTATGCTCCAATGGCTGCCCTTGTCTGTCCTCTGCACCGTGGGGGAGGCGGCTTCTGAACAGCGCTGTCATACAGCGGGGTGGGGAGGAGGTCTTTATGGCATACAGATTCACAGGCTGACATCAGAGAGTTTTGTGTGTTTTGTCTTTACGGTTGCTGCTGCTTCAATCCCTGCAGATTTTAAAAGGGCCTATGACAGCCTTCATAGGCTCTGTCAAGGTGCGGTCTGTGATAACACACACACACACACACCAATCAAGCATTACATTATGACTACTGCATTTTTTC
>CAAKHG010019557.1:25486-61154 GCA_901007715.1 Dactylopterus volitans
GGGAATAAAGTCAAAGTAAGATGGAACTTGTGAGGAAAAGGATGTGAGAGAGTGGGGTGGTGTGGGGTTGGGCGGAGGGGGCGGAGGAGGGGTGTAGATAGAAGGTTGCCGCTATCAAAGCGAAATCTACCAGTCAGTGCCATCTCACTCAGCACAGCTGCCACACCGATTCCATCTCCCCTGAAGTGATTAAAGCCATCGAAACAAGCAGGCCTTGTCTCATCCCACAGACACGCGCGCACAGGAGGAGGAAGCCTCCCTCCAAAGAAAGATGAAGATGGAGCGATATGCGAGTGAGACAAATGCCCGGGACTACGTTATGGAGTCATCATTTACCGGCTGCTCCGCCGACATTTACCCTGAACGTAAAGCCAGGTGTAACTGACGGAAGGCGATCCCTCTCCGACGCCGCGGGATGACACGTCGACCCGCTCTGACATCCAGCGTCTATTCTTTAAACGCAGCGCCCGGCCCCGCCGCCGAGTCCGCAACTCGGAAAAGGTGGCGCCGCCCGAGAGTTTTTGCCGCGCGCGTCCCACACCGCCGTCCTTATCGCCTTATCTCGCCTTCTTATCGGTGGGCGTGAATCCAAGAGTGTCACAAACTGCAGGAAAGAGCTTTGCACTTACCGTTTAGATAAGAAATGCAAAGTAGGGACGGGCGTATCGACCCTTTAATACTCGCAAAGCACTCATTTGGTACTGATAGATTTTATAATATAGTAGCACGACAGCTACAAAAAAGAAAATACAAGACGGGATCGGTTGCGTGACTTCCAAATGTTTTCTGATGTCTCTGCTAAAAGCCCTGACATATGTTGCTGTCCTGTGACGAGAAAATAGCTCTTGTCACATAATGAAGCGAACCAATTGTGCAGCTTTTGGCAGTAGAGGTCTCTTTTTGTAGGAGGCTTAAAAAGATCTGGAACCGTTTGTGAGTAGCGAAAATGAAGCTAATAACATGCCATTAATCCTGTTGTTTGGAATTCTGAAGTGATTTCACAGTTTAAGAAAATTCCGTTGTTAAATCAACATTATTTTTACTATCATCATTTCATAATGACTTTTTTTTTTTTAAATAGTGGTATTTCATTTATTATATTCTTATTCATGTCACGGTCAATATTATCTGTGACATTTTCATTCAACTATAGAATATTCGACTTGTAATAACGTATTAATGTCCGACGTGTCATTTGATTCGCCTTTCAGTGGAATGAGCCTCGATTTATCTTAAGATTGACTTTCCTTAAAAAACACCCATTTAAGCGTCGCTCGGTGCAATTTCATATCGGCATCATCAAAATTGTAACATAATGTACCGGCATTGTATATATCAAACTGAACAGGTCCGGTATTGCCCATCACTAATACAAAATGAAGACTGTTTAATTTCTTTTTGGCCAGTCTCAGGCACTAAAGTATAGTATATTAGTCTGGAGCGTGATGGCTTGATGAATCTGCAGTCTAGGGGATATGATGATTCAGCCCTGCTATTACCATGAGTGATTTCAGCTCAAGGAAAGGCTTGCACTTCCGCTTTATGATCACCGAGACAGGGGGAGCGGCTGATGAGAAAACATAAGTTAACATGCAATGGGGTGGGAATGACTTGGAAATCTGAGGCATTTCTAATAAGCTTCTGGAGAATGACAGCGCAGGCAATGGGTTTAAAAATTAATATTGTGCTGTTGAATTAAAAAATGATGTGCAGAAAAGGGGACTTAAAAGTCACAGGAGGCTGCCACATTTAAATCTGCTGATGTCGCGGCAGAGAGAGAACTGGCACTGTTGTGACGTCATGGGAAGATGGGAGCCTGATTTTGACACAAAATTGGGACAGCGATCAGAATGCTGTCGACAAATGTGCAGCTCGACTTCATCCAGTGCTGGCTCGGTCAGTGACCTTGTCAGATATTTTAGTTATAAGTCCAGACTTCCCGCAAGGTACATTTGCTCCTGCACATATCGAAAACAAAACAAAATCAAAAACAAATGCACAAATCTAAGGTGGAAAACCACTGCTATTTTTCAGCTTAAAAGAAATTGTAGAAAAGATTAGAGACAGGGGAGGAAAAATTGCAAGTTCAGGTCCATATTTCTTGAAGATCAAGTTTTAATCTACAGTAATGCAGTCAGGAAAGAGAAGCAAGCCCATTTCTCAAAGATTATTTCGGAAAATCAAAGCAATCTTGTGGTTTGTGTTTTTTTGTTTTGTTTGTGTTTTTTTTTTTTTTTTTTGCTCAATTGATAATCCTTCACCTACTCACGCCCTTGATGGCTTAACTCCAAAATGCAAAAAAAAAAAAAAAACAACCTTATAATCTTTTAGAGATAAAACTGTTTTTAATTAGAGTCACCATCGCGAATGGTAACACTCCATCTCTCCGGGATCTCCCTGCCGACGGGCTCCCAGCGACGATGTCCTCGTCTGACATGATGTAAGCAAACGCCATCACCGAAGTTATTAGCAGTATGAAATCATCTGCTCGTGTTTTAGACCCCATCGAAACCAAGCTGTTTAAATCCTGCCAGAGGCTGTCCCAGGATACTACTAGAATAATAAACCTCTCTCTCGCTTCAGACGTCTTCCCCACTGTTTTTACAACTTCAGTGGTTATACCTCTGCAAGAAATCTGACTTTGATCGTTCTGAGTGCAATAAGGGGACCACTTTCTAATCTGCCCTTTGTTGGTGAAGTTTTGGAGAAAATGTTTTTTATTCAACGTCTTGGTTACTTGGCTAACAATAACATTTAAGAAAAGCTCCAGTCTGACGCCACAGTCAAACACAGAGACGGCCCTGCTGAAAGTGATAAATGATTTGAAGGCTATTTTAGATTCTAGTGACATGGCTGTCCTTTGTACTATCTTATCGTCTTAGTACTGCATTTGATTCAAATGACACAAAATTTTGTGTGTTATCCTGGTTTTATGCTTATTTAACTGACAAACAGCTTTTTGTCAGGCGTTTGTCAGTTGTTACATGTCTGAATCCCACATAATTGATTTTGGCATCCCTCAGGGCTGCATTCTTGGTCCAGTATTATTTTCATTATATACTGTATATGCCCCCTTGGAAACATCAATCATCATCATGTCAAGTATCATCTGTTTGCAGATGATACATTTATATATCTCTCTATCCTGAAGTTACCCCATTGTAATGCTTGGTCCTTTTGTTTGTCTCACTGATATTAATAGAGCCATGGGTAAAAACTTCAGTAAATAGACAAACAAAACCAATTTAATAGAACAGCAGGTTGAGAAAATCTACACTCAATGCTCGACAAATTAAAACACAAGCCACAGGTGTGTGAATTATTTTAGATTCATATTTTAATTACTTGTTGTTCTGACAAGGTTATTGAGGCATCCCTTTTTCATCTCAGAAATATTCCTAAAGTCAGACCTTTTTTCTTTTTTTCTTTTTTTAATCACAGAGAGGTAATGAAGTTCTTATCTATACTTCTGATACTGCCATTTGGACTACTGTAGTTCTCTTCTTAAAATCAAGGAAAAAGACCACATTGCACCATTGTGCAAGACTGTTCTGGCTACCTGTATCTTTCAGAATTGTTTATAAAGCTTTAAATGGCCATGTTCCCTCCTACATTATAGATCTTTTCTCATTTTATGCCCCAGCAAGATCACTAAGGTCCTTGACTGCTTGACTGTTAAATGTTCCTATTGTGTCCCATAAAGCTCCAGGCGAGGTTGCTTTTTGTTTTTATGCCCCTAAATTCTGGAACACACTGCCTCTGGATATTACAAAGGCCAACTTTATTGGTAATTCCAAAAGGAAACTTTACACCTAACTCTTTAATCTTGCTTGTAATTTGGGCTAATTATTTTTTTTCTTTTAGTCTAGCTGCCTTTGGTGGAGCTCATTTTTATTGTTTGTTTTATCGTATTATTTTATACATTTCATTATGTTGTTTTTATTGCTGTACATTTTGTTGTTGTAATCCTTTTTATTTTGTCATTTTTGTCGCTATTTTCACCCAGCAAGGTGATGCACTTTGGACTGTGAGTTGAGTTGCGCTGGCTCTTCCGTTACAGCCTTTGCACTTCTGGTTGATCTCACGACTGATCTCACGACTGTTAAGCAAATGCTCTTCGCTTTTTCAGCGTCCCCTGTGGGCTTTTGGTCTCCTTCCTTATATCATCCATGATATTTGCAATGTTTCGCGCTGTTTCCCTGAAGTTCCGACCGGATCAGATCGTAAGTGCAGTGACGGGTGTTCAGAGTAGGGACGAAAGCTCTGTCAGAATGATCCCATCAAAATCGTTCTGAAAACGTGAGAGAGTTCCGGGTGATTCTTTTAAGCAAAGTGAGAGAGGGAGATGCCATTCTGCACTGAGAAAGGTTACCAATCCATTAACAGGAGGGAAAACTTGCCATTTCTTGACTCACACATCATCAACAGTCCCTGCACGGTTCAGCACCCATATATCGAACACGGTGAACCCTGCATTCTTTAACATTTAAAAAAACCCACCCCCACCATTTCCAGTGACCTCCTGACAATTGCCCACCAATCAAGACATGATCAAACAATACTTGAGTCCACATTAAGGCCCGGCAGTGTCCACATGACCAAATGCTAAGACAAGAGCCAGCGCCTTCCTGCGAGGTCCAAGAGGGCAGGGCAGACTCATGCGCGAGCCATGATTGCGCTTCCTAATGTGTTCAGCCGTTAAAGACGATTGTGGTGCCATCAGGCGAGTGAGGCGAATAGCAATGGCTGCGCGTATGGACTGTCAGATAGGAGGGGACCCTCGCTGCACTGCATTAACTTTTAATTATGACTTTCTGGGAGATGCAATTACCCATCTGAGACGAGACTTGCTCTTGCTCCACAACCAGGCCATGCCCATCTGAAATGTCATTTAACTTGCTTACTATTTTCACAGATTTTCCCTTTTTTTTTTTTTTCATCTGGCTAGTTTGGTGTTGTATATCATCGTGTGCCGTATCTTTGTCTCCTTCTCTCAGCTGCAATTTTTCCATTATGAATCTTGACATTTTTTTCCTTTGTCTCTTGCTTATTGGCTGTTTCTCTCCCTGTCCCTTGAGGTTTCTCTCCAACACCTCCTTCACCGGGGCCACGGGTCTGATCCAGGTGGACGCTGGTCTCTCCAGAGTTCTCTCCTCACAGCTGTTTCACGTCTGGAGCCTAAAAAGGGGAGCTCTGGGCCAGCCTGCCTGGGTTACTGTAGGTCAGTGGTCCAGAGGCAGGCTGGAATTAGAGAGTGGTATCCTGGGGCTGGTTGGAGGGTTTGGGAGCAGCAAAGGACAAGGTCTTGGAGCTGGGGTAAGGGGAGGGGATGGCCAGGGGGACTTTAATGTTGGAGGACGTTGGAGGCCGGGACTTTCTGTTGAGGGACACCGTCTGAGGGTGGTGACGCTTGTCGAGCACCCGTTTGTCTTCACACGCGAGGTGGACGAGGACGGATTGTGCCCAGCTGGTCAGCTCTGTCTGGATCCCAGAACAAACCGGTCGGATGTGATTCAGGGCCTCTTCAACCAGCTGCACAATCCAAACACATCAACCGCAGAGTGGGAGGGCATTGGTGAGTTTGACTTGTGGCGGGACATATTATGTAAACTCTTTGCTCAGATCTCATTTCTGTGTCATTGACCACATCCTCCTCCAGACTTGAATGGATTTTGGGGGGGGGGTGGGTGGGAGGGAGGGAATCAATACGGGATCGCGGCCGGTCAGTCGGTGCATTAGGTGCAATATCAAGCGCTCGGCTCAACAGCTACATCTGTGTTTCATGAATGGAAAGGATTAAAGGCATTAAATCAATAAGATCAAGCTCAGGACTACCAAGCTGGCCCGGCGCCAGGATGAAGTGACTGAAAGGGCAGTTCAAAACGATGAGGGGGGCAAATCTTTTATATCGTAAAACAGCTGGTTATCGGCCTACTGCTAAGCCAATTTCTGCATAGATTTTTTCATTATGAAGATGGCAATACAGTGTTTGGACTAGACATGCATTCCGTAGCTTAACTTCTCTTGTGTCTGTACTATGAGCACTGTATGATATAAGAACACGTGGAGCAGATTGTGCGGTAGAAATAGAGACCGGGCTAGGTTAAAAGCTTCAAATATTTTCTAGTGGAAAATTTCATAGCGTTAAATGACTGTCATCTCAGCGTTGCGTATTTTAGCCAGTATATTTGCCGTTTTGACCATTTTCCAGGAAAACAATCGATGGCTGGAAAGCAGAAAGCATCTGACACTTGCATTTAAGATGACCCAGTCATTTAAGGTAGTAAAATAATTCCACGTGGAATTTCCACAACGCCTACATGCTTCATGTGTTGTGGTTCTTTACACAATCCATCAATCACACATTTGCACCAAGTTTCACAAGTAATTCGAGCACATATGCGCCACTGCGGAATAGTGACTAAAGGTCTGAAAATAATGAGTTTGCAAAGAAATGGCAAGAAAGTGTCAAGAGTAAAAGTGTGCGTCACGTGGCATCTTTCCAACTCTGCTCTATTCCTATGCTTAGTCCAAGGACGGCAGGGTTATTAAACACACTTGAGCTAAAGTGTCCTCAGAAGGGCCGTTAACATAATCCGTTGTCAACAGTTGTGGACTAATTCTCACAAGCGAAACCCGGGCTCTTCGGAGCATGCACGCGGATATCGGAATGTAAATATTTCACGTTATCTCTCTCTCTGCCCTCTCAGACCTACCAGAGGATCTTAGGAAGTGCTGCTATGGGTATTGCATCGACTTGTTGGAGAAACTAGCAGAGGACATGGGTTTCACCTTCGACCTCTACATCGTGGGAGACGGGAAGTATGGCGCGATGAGCGGGACGGGCCGCTGGACGGGGCTGGTCGGGGACCTGCGAAGTGGAATCGCTGACATGGCTGTAACCTCTTTCTCCATCAACTCTGCCAGGAGCAGAGTCATCGATTTCACCTCTCCCTTCTATTCCACCAGTTTGGGAATTCTGGTACAACCGCCTGCAGTCATCATTAGTTCCAAGTTTTCAGTTCGCATTTTAATGATTATGGAGGGCCTCTGATGAAATTACTCTACCTTTTGAGTCAGTGGCAGTATCACAGTCTTCAGTATAACATAGATTTTCTTTTTTTTTTTCAATCTCTGTCTGTGGCTGACAGCATTTAAGTATGTTTTTGGCGATATGGTCTGCAACCGCTTAATTTCACCCTCATTCCCCAGATCACCCAGGCTGGCGAGGAACAGGAGATCATTAGTTGTCGAATAATTAGTTTGCCGAGTTTTCAGTGGGCATGTTAATTATGAAGGTTTAAAATTAGAGGCAATAAAAAAGATGTATAATGAGTCTGATAGGCATTTGGAGAAGATTGTCTTGGCAGGACCCAGAAACATGCGGCAGTTATTCTTTGATTTGTAAACATCTCCCTCTGTGGCTGACACACACGCATAATATGATCTGACAGTGGCGTAGATTTCAAAATGAGAGCTGCACTGTTTGGGAAAAAGTCTGCCCTGCCCCCGACAAGACGATGAGCAAAATGAAAACAATCTATGCAATTTTATTCATTGCCAGCGCCAGCCGTGGCTGGAGGTGTTACGTTTTCAGCTTGTCTGTCAGTCTCACATTCTCATGTACATGATGTCTTAGCAACGCCTGGAGGGAATTCCATTAAATGAACATGGCGCAAACATCCACTTTCATCATAACAGCAACACTCTGTCTTGATGCTATATCTTTAGAATAATAAACCAACAAAAAGATATGTGGCTGGGCAGTGGGGCCAACATAACACGCCACATTTTAATCCAGTTGTGCCGCAGTAATATCCACTGTGACCGATACCAGCTAGCTTTGTTCTTGCCACCGCTGTGAATCCCCATATTGAGAGAAAAGCATGTCTTGCAGTGTATTTCATAATATAGAATAGACATATTACACACGTCAAGGAGGAAGAGCCGTTCAAATCCCACAATTCTCTCCATCTGTTGAGTGAATTCTTAAGTTGGAAAGTTGTTTCCATCAGACATCTATAATAATTTTTTCCCTCATTTAAGTCTCTTGTTTTCTTTTTGCTGATCCATTATCATCCATAAACGTAAGATATCACATCAAAAATACTCGTGCAATTCTCTAAAGTGACGCCTCCTCCTGTTTCCTTTTAAATGGCAAACATAAACGCTCACTTTTCAGCATGCGAAAGCAACGTTTCACAAACAACTTTAACAAACATTTCATCTGATTTAAAGGGAATTCTGATCTGCGGAAAATAATTCTACAAATAGCCAATCTTCTCGCTGATGGTCTTGTTGCTCATTTAAGTTGCACAGAGGCATCAGTATCGAGCGCTAAACTCCAAGACTGTTCCATAACCAATTAAAAACTTCTCGCGGTTTAAAAAGTTTACTGAAACTGACAAGATGCTGCCGACTGCAGGCAAAAAAAAATGTAATCCCAGTTTTTCCACATTTCAATCCAACAAATAGAGCAGAGCGAAATCATCTCCTTCCTGTTTGTTTGTTTTTGATCTGCCAGGTTCGCAGCCGGGACACCGCGGCGCCAATCGGAGCTTTCATGTGGCCCCTCCACTGGTCCATGTGGGTGGGCATTTTTGTCACACTGCATCTCACCGCACTCTTCCTCACCCTGTACGAGTGGAACAGCCCCTTCGGCATGACACCCCACGGAAGGAACAGGCTGCGTGTGTTCTCCTATTCCTCCGCCCTCAATCTCTGCTACGCCATACTGTTTGGACGCACCGTCGCCACCAAGGTAAAGCAGCTCTCCTCTCTGTGATAAATAGGCAGCATGCCGGGAGAGGGCCGAGGAATTGCAAGGAGAAAAAGAGGAGGGGAAGCCCACCATTATGGGAAGAAGCGCGCAAACAGCAAGGGTAAATAGAAGGAGGAAATGTGAGAGGAAATCAGTGGAGAAAAATGATAAAGATGACCAGGGAGGGGAAAAAGATAGATAGGGAAGAGGTTAAAGAGGTAGGCAGTGATGAAGTAGAAAGAACCAGGGAGGATAATGCACATACAGGGAGGGAGAGGGGAAAGGGTAAGTGAGTCGACAGAGATTGAAGGAGTTATGGTGAGGATGATAAGGATAGATGAAGGTGAGGAGAGAGGGGGGCGAGTAGAGGTTAACGCTCTGAAATAGTCCGACCCAAAGTTGCAAACAAAGCCGGAGGAGGGGGAGAACCGCTGGGATAAAGGAAGGTGAGAGGGCAAACCAGGGAATGAGTGTCTAAAAGAAGGTAATAGGGAGGTTGACAGAAAGATGGCGAGACGGGGTTAAGAGGGTAAGTGTCTACGCAAAAAAAAAAAAAAAAATGAAAAATGCAATAGAATGAGGGTGACGTGGGAGCGGGCAGGCGGAAGATGATGCAAAGGGAGATGTCACTGCAGGACAGATTGCGGTTAAGTTCTCATTTTTTTTGACAAATCTATCATTATGCATACAGTGTGGAAATGCAAAATAGGCATGACTTTAAGGGAAAAAAAGAAATAACTTTATATGTATCCATATCCATCTTTGCAGTCGCAGCATTGATCGTAAATCGCAGCGGATTTGATTGATCGCATCGCAGCCGCAGTCAAACTGTCACGCATACCCAGTCACAGATGAAAAACAACTGTCCTTTGCATTCTTTATTTTTTCGAACCACAACGTGCCGTGTCAACAAAGAGAAAAAAAAATAATCCATCATGAGGATAATTTACGTTCGCTCTAATGTACGCGGCACCTCGTCTGCCTCCATGATTCCCTCTGCGTCCTGCCGTCTCTCCAAGTGTGTACGCGCCCCAACCTGACGTTTCTTTAAACTGACAATCACACTTTCTCCCTAAAGAAGCTAATGCAAATGAACAGGAAAGGGGACAAGTGATTAGAGAGACCTTCCCATAATTGGAAGGTCACAGGTTTGATCTTTGCAACTGGAAATGTGTCAATTAACAGATTTTGTCCATTAGCAGCCTTGTGACCTGATACAATGTCCTTGCGCAACAATGGGAACCTGTGTACGCTGGAGCAGAGCCAAACAATCATGTTTAGTGAAGCGAAGGGAAAGACAGTGGGCAGGTGAATTGTTTGCTAAGCGGCAAATAAAAGTCACCACCATAGACTGTATGTAATCTATATAAATGTATTACCCCAAGATGTCATTGAAACCGGCGAACATTGGCAATGACAATCAAGACTACTTCACTTTCTTATGTAGTTTGTGTGTAACTCCGAAGAAAAATGCTCATACATTTTGTGATTCTGCGGGAAAAAAATGGACACTTAAGACATCAGCATGATAAAAATGACCTGAAATGACAGATACTATGTAAAAGAAAAGCCTCATCTCGTCTGCTTATCCGGCTTGCGGGGGCAGCAGTGGCTGGTATTCCCCGGCGGTCTCCCATCCAAGTGCTAGCCAGGCCCGACCCTACTTAGCTTCCGAGATCAGATGAGATCGGGCATGCTCAGGGCGGTATCAGATTCAGAATCAGAAATACTTTATTAATCCCTGAGGAAATCGCTTGGCTGCTCATGTAAGGGAGTGTTTTGATATTCTATTTTTGTCCAATGCCCATTTGCTAACATGGAGGAGGTGGGTAACGCCTGCACTGCAGCGGGCCACCAGGGGGCGATCAAGACCGTTTGCCTTCACTTTTGAGTACCTGTTATGCTGTCTATGTACTGTAATCACCACAGTCTAATACAAAAATACTTTTTGTTTAGCCGTTGTTTCAGTCTAAGTTTCCGAAACCAGAAATAGTGATTAACTAATTAGAGCCCTTATTTGCTCTAATGTAAACTGCAGTCATTAGCATGTCCGCACACCGGCCTGTATCTATAAGAAACAAGCAGTAATTTCAAGAAGCACATTAACTAAGTGCATTACACATTACTGTAAAAGAGAAAGAAAAAGAAAGAGCAATCCCAGAATGAGCGCATTGGCCGCAGTGGAAGGAGAATTTAGTGTAGTGTTTGCAACTCCTTTATTGAATTTTGGTTGCACTTCATGAACCAGAGCCAACCGAGATGTAATGCTCACCTCACAGCCTCTTCTCTTGTTGCATTAAAAATGAATATATACCATTATGTAAGATTGGCTTCCAAACGGGGCTGCGCTGTGAGGACAACAGACTTTTTCCTTATGAAACTTGACCTGACAGCAGCACAAGAACAACGCCGCGCCTGTTTGTTTACTCGCCCCACGGATGGTTCATTATCAGCTAGTGAGGAGGCTACCTGGGACCGGCGGCATCAAG
This sequence comes from Dactylopterus volitans, assembly GCA_901007715.1. Classification (NCBI taxonomy): domain Eukaryota; kingdom Metazoa; phylum Chordata; class Actinopteri; order Syngnathiformes; family Dactylopteridae; genus Dactylopterus; species Dactylopterus volitans. The sequence continues at coordinate 36,737 of CAAKHG010019557.1, forward strand.
GCGGCACATTCAGCCGGCTCTTGGAGTAAGCGCTGGCTTAATTAGAGCTACATTTGATCCGCTAACCCTCACTTTGCCAGCGAAATGGGACCTTAAAAATGACAAACCGTCTTTTGTTTACCTCGGTGGAAATAAAGAGTCTAAGTGCCAACACTTTGGAATCAGTGAAATAATGAATTGTACATCCGCTGTAGAAAAATGGAGAGCTTGACAGGTGCAGTGAACGGTAAATAGCGTTTCACCTGCAAGCAGGCTCTTATTTTATTTAGCACGCATTTCCCTTAAGTTGCCTGTTAACACAACTTGAGAAGACAAAAACTATCTGAAGTAGACAAATCAACATCTCCAATAGCAACTCCCCATAGTTTACTTCCAAGATCAATATCATGGAAAAAAATGTGCGCTGAGTGTGCACAGCGTCCTCCTTCATTCCCTCTTCCCACCAAACTATTTAAAACACCTTTCAAACAATGGGTTGCGTCCTTGCTTTTCTCATTAATTTCTCATTAATTTCAAGCCTTTTAAATGCAGCGGAAAGTATTTCTCTTGTTAAGTAGATTTTAATTGGTTGACTAAATAAATAATCCATCAGTGTTCAGATGGATTCATCCCCCTCGGCAGGTAATTTGATGGAGAGATACAGTATTGATGATTTGCCTCAAAAGCAGTTCCACTTTGTTAATATTTCTTTTTTCCCACATTAGCACGTCATCTCTTTTGATTATGTTGATTATTTTTGCTCAGGGGTTAAATTTGGATTGTTAAGGAGGTGGAGGAGGTTGACAGCGTTGGAGGCCACATTCACATGAACACCTTTTTCCGCACCATTTTTACACATTGCTCTTTTAATCATTAAACCCGTGGCCTTATGTACCTTTTTGTTATTTCCTCTTACTTTCCCCTTCGCCATTGTCATTTCTGTCTTGACTTCAAAACATTCCTCTGTGTCAAGCTGGGATATTTTTAGCTTGCTCCTCACCGTGATCAACTTGTTTCTCCTTTTTTTTTTTGGGTTCTGTCTCATTGTTTTTATGTTAATAATTTGACAAAAATAAAACCAAAGCCGAACATAAAAGGTCTCCTCTTGGCTTTTATCTCCGCTCCGCAGACTCCTAAATGCTGGACAGGGCGTTTCCTGATGAACCTTTGGGCCATCTTCTGCTTACTCGTGCTATCCAGCTACACCGCCAACTTAGCGGCGGTCATGGTTGGGGAGAAGACCTTCGAGCAGGTCTCGGGAATTCATGACGACAAGGTTAGACGGCCCGCCAAGACTTTGCGAAACTTGCAATTAGCATGCGCATCAGCGCCCACGCGCACGCATGCGGACGCGCAGCTGCACATGCACATGCACGCTAACTAATCTTTCACAAGGACAAGTTAATGAGTAAAGAGCGGAATTATTTGTGAAGGATTATCACTTTCCATATCCCTAAACCCTGTCGGGAGTTGTCTGCGCCGGTGAATTTTGATATAAGCCCCGTCATGATATCCACTGCCTCCTCTCGCTTTCACACCTCCACCACCATCTTTACCCTCGACTTCCTGCGCGGACGCCCCAGCTGCACCACCCGTCCCTGGGCTTTCGCTTTGGTACGGTGAGGGAGAGCAGCGCCGAGGATTACATGAAGAAGAGCTTCCCGGAGATGCACGACTACATGCGACGCTTCAACCAGCCCACCACCCCCGAAGGAGTACACATGTTAAAGTAAGACACACACACACACAAACACACATTAAACTACAACCTGGACCCAAACAATCCTTTGCCTGTAAGTCTGGTAAACACTGGGGCTGTCCACTTTTGCTTTGTCCACTAATTATTTGGACACTGTGGATAACAATTCCCTTTGCAGACAGTCAATTAAGACAGCACAAAGGGAAGTACTGCAGACAATGGCCCCCAAAGCCGGGGTGAAGGATGAGGGCCGTGAAGGGAGCCCGCCAGTTCAGTCAATCATCAACGGCAGCAGAGAAAATCAAGTTGTCTCCAGTTTATAAAAGTCTCGGGAGAAATATAGCCACCGCGGAGACAGGTGTTGGCAGTGATCCTCGGCTCCCCACCAAAATAAATCACAAAATAAAGCTACCTCTTCTTCTGCTCATCATCTTTTTTTTAAGAGAATTTAAATGAGGACACCGGGCTGTCATTTAAATCCAGGAAAGATGCAATTTTGGGACCACAGGAAAAGTTGTCGGCTAGTTAGCAAAGTGCAAGGTGTAACTCAAGTTACACACTGTGCACTGTGGCTCCGACATACTGTACAGAGGAGGAGCTAAACTTTAGCTCCTCACTCAAAAAAATCCAGACCAGAGAAATAGTGCCCAACTTTATAGTCTGACCCCACACTTCAGGACAACATAGCTCTTTTCACCCTTTTTTTATGGTTTCAACAGTGATGTTCTGACAAAGGTTGATGTGTTTAGGAGCAGATCTCCAAATGAACTCGCACGATCGCTACAGCCTGCAAGAAAAATGGGAAAAAAGAGGAAAACCCAGATAGAAAAGAAGCGATAACGTGATAACTTCAAGAACTGGTTGTAATAACTTTATATATTATAAATGGTAACAAGTAGACTTGTGATACAGATTTGGAGTGCACATAAATTTAGAGAAGCTACAAGAATGACAAAAAAATGTTAACCCTGGCTTATCAAAGTGCGCGCACACATGCATGCTGTAACACACGCTCACACACACACACACACTGCAAAGCAGCAGAGATGCTGCGATAGCGCATGTGCTGACTTTGTGATCCAAGAAAGAAGATACAAAGCATTTGTTCAGAGGAGGAAGTCGAGAACAGGAAAGATGAAGACAGCGCTGCATGCGAGGCGAAGCAGAAGTCAGAAATGAGGCAGAGTGAGGCAGGAAAGCACTGTGTTGGCAGAACTACTGACCCCAATACTGCACTCAAATCTTAGAGGGGATGAAAAAAAAAAAAAACCTCACAAGGCTCCTGCTGGAGAGACGGAGTGCCAGCAGCCACACATGCACACAAACGTATGGGCTCAGCCAGTGGTAATGCATGCTCAAGCACATACACACACACACACACACACACACACACACTGGCTTATGGCTCACAGCTATATACCTACGCGCTGTCATGCCGGCACACACCACTTAGGCTGAGCATCGAGTAACTTCCGACCCCCTACAGTCCCCAAAGGAAGCCTGAATCCCCTCTTCACCCGGCGACTCGGGTTTGACAGGTCTAGACAGAGGCAAAAAAAAAAAAAAAAAGAGTAAAAAAACAGACTTTTCCGCTCTGCCAGCGCAGCTAAGACTTTGTAAAGTCAACCTTTTGTTTAGCAGTGGATGTCCTGAATAACAAGAAGCTTCAGGTAATTTGATCGTTTGGCTTTTCCCATCGGAATGTGAGTGCGCGTTCTGAAATTCGCACGTTTACGCTCTGCCATTAGAATTTGTGAGCTCGTGTGCACCTTTAGACGTCTGGAATGTGCGTGTCTCCGGGAGTGTTTCCCTCTTTATTAATGTGTGTGTGTGTGTGTGTGTGTGTGTCTGCGTGCATGCATGTGTGTGTGTGTGTATTTTTCCAATTCCATTTTTGTGCCCAGTGTCCTAAAATGTATCTCTTGGCAGCAGTGGTCACCGGAGGAACAGTCTATAATTAGGAGTCAGCTAGGTTCAATTGGATCAATATTGCAAGAGTAAGAGAGTCTTTGGCTGTATGTGTAATGCCTTATCAGTCTGCCACTGACGGAATGTTAGTTTAGGGAATGATGTATGTGTTTACACAGCGTATTAGAATGTAGTTAATCTCATCCTCTGAATAAATGACAGCCCCAAATACAGGCTTCCTGAGTCTTGAAAGTCTGAAAAGTTTGGCAAAGTAAATCTGATTTACCGGTCTTCAGAAGTTTGAGATCGTTCAAATAACGCTTTTTTTCCCCCCCCCTCACTTGCGTGTGTTTGCGTGCGTGCGTGCGTGCGTGTGTGTGTGTTTGTGTGTTTGCATTGGTGGTTAAGGACAGATCCTCCTGCCTTGGACGCCTTCATCATGGACAAAGCCCTGTTGGACTTTGAGGTCTCTATCGACGCCGACTGCAAGCTGCTCACTGTGGGGAAGCCGTTCGCCATTGAAGGTGCACACGCTGGCACACAGCCAAACTCTCTCTCACACGCACACACACACACAAACACACACACACATATAAAATCATTCCTTGGCTTTTTCTTGATCGATGACAACATTGTCATTTTTACAGTGTGCATCTTTAAAAGCTCTCTTAAACTCATTTTAAAGGGCTACACACTGTAAATTACTTTCTCCCGCTCACTGCAACTTTCACCAAAACCCCCACACTACCATATTTTCTTGTTTTGTTTTGTTTTGTTTTTGTTTGTTTGTAAGTATCTAGACTGAGTTACATTTGTGAACGTGTATATATCGGAAAAAGAAACAGGAAGTGAACTGACGGTTATTCGATCATCCGCAGTTTAATTTGCTGGGAGATGGAGAAGTGGTGGGATTAATAAGCTAATTAATACTTCCTCCTGCTCCTTTTCGGACATGTTGAGATTATTGCTTTCAATAGTTTTGACTATTTTAATTTGTTCTTGCTTCTGTGTTACTCTAACATGTTCGTAATAGACCTTTATTCATTCATTCGTACTCTTAATATCCTGAAACAAAAAGACTTTGGGGGGGGTTCCGTGAATATCTACAATATGACATTTGTCTCCATAACGTGATTTAGTAAAACACACTCACAAAAAGTGGGTCATACGCATACGTAAACATTCACACTGTATGCATGCAGACGGGTAGCGGTATCCCCACAATGAGAGGCACTGCACAGCATTCACATACGTTCACACGTACCGTATTCTGCTGAAGACCAAGGGTCGCATCTGTCATGCAACACACACACACACACACACACACACCTACCTTGAATTATGCACGCGCTCAAACACACGTTCAGACGGGAGATCAAATCCGGTGGTTAACTACATGACTGACAGAAGAACACAGTGTTTCACTGCATGAACTTGGAGCACTGCAGGGTGAAAGTACTCAAGCATTCATTATTCATAACGATGCCCAGTCAGAACATTTGGACTTATCATGCACGGCAGCGTGCGCCGCAACACCTATGCATGTGTGCGCGTGTACGTGACCACGAATACTTGAATGCACAACATGTATGTGTCCCAGTATTTCCGTTTGACTTTAAAAGGCGGGTCATGTTTCCAGAGCGAGGCTTTTGTTCCCCCTTTTTATCTAAAATCCACCATATGAACCATTTCAAGCAGAGAAAAGAAATGTAGAAACAAGAAGTTAAGAACCAACATTTTACCCCTCTTTCAAATTTAACAATGCTGGACTTTTACAAGTGTTTGCCTTACTCCAACCTTTTTTTGTATGAATAATTTAATCGTCGGAATTAGGAAATGTATTTTAGTCATTATTTATGGCCTAACCTGTTAAAACAAATCCTAATGTACTATAAGAGGATTCGGTGAGAGCACATATATATATATATATATATATATATATATATATATATATATATATATTCTCCAAACAGAACCTGTACCACCACTGTTTATGTTCTGTTTGATGTATGGCTGCTAATGACCATGTGATCAATCACTTAATGACAAATCGTTAGTACTGAATCATGTAATTGGATAAAGCTCTTAATTGCTTTGTGGTTTAACACAAACATACATTATAAAACCGCTGCAGTTGTAGCTATGGTAACGGTATTTGTACTCGTAACATCCTGCGATGTGTTTTTTTTTCCACAGACTTATGAGCATTTTGCTCTCCTTTAGAACAGGAGTAAATTGTGTCACTTTAAGAGATAAAAGCTCCTGAGTCCTGCCAAAAGAAATTATGTTCTGGTTCCAATAAAAATCTGTTGCTCACGTTCACTGAAGTAAATAAAACGTCCCAGCTGTTATTGGAAGTTTTATAGTATTCCAGTCACATGTCCTCTGCACATACACACGCCCCCTGAAGGTGACATTGAAGTAAAATTTCCGCTGGCAGAACATGTTTATTGGATGTATCAAGCGTCCCAACCTTGTACCCAAACCCAGCTTGGAATGTTTTTACAGATTAGTGTGTGTGCTCATGCCTGGACACTGACGTAAATTTGCATGTGTGCGCGTGTATTTATTTGACACTCTCGAAGGTCTAGCTAAGGTTGAAAATAGGCCATTCAGGAATCGCTAGAAGGACTTTCCATTAACAACACCTGACAGTTACATTAAGTTTTTCCTAAAAAAAAAACGGGCAGACTCGCACTGAATTATACGCTTCAATAGAATTCTGGGATATACTCCCATGATGCCCCAGATGTGTTGGAACCCTGGGCCTTTTTCAAACTGCCATGGAGTTTGTGGTCACACTCACAGCTCAATTAAGCGCCTTTCCTCCAGGTGTGGGGATAGCGCCAAGCTTTGGGACAGACTTTCTCCAGGCAAAGCAGGGGCTGCCCTAAATTTTCATGAAAATGAAGAACACTAAAACTTGGGCACTTTCTCTGGAATGAAAAAATGTTTAATTTAAAAGCGTAATTCGGAACGTACTTAGGATGTAATGGAATTTCATTTTTTCGAAACCTTGGCTTGACTGAAAGGAGCATTATGCGCGGGTATTTGTCAAAGAGGTCAAAGTTTCTAGAATCCTGGCAAGGAGAGCAGAACCTGATTCTGTCTCACGCAGAATCCCCAATGGGTGATGGATATCCCAGCCTAAAATTGTGTGTGCCAATGGTTCCACAAAGTGCTTGTTGTAGCTCCACTCCAAAGCAAATTACCTGGATCTGAATGAAAAGCTGCCTGCCTAAGACGGGGGACTTGGAAAGTAGAGGATGAGCTGGTTTAAGAGCCTCAGATTCCTCTTCTCTTGCTGTACCAGCCCAGATGAGAAGTTAATCAAAGGCAGGTGGATCTCCGTCTGTGAAAACATGGCTCTCGCCAAGAACCTCTGAAGGTCATTTTCCAAAAAGGAGGGATTCCCTTATCACCCATCATTAAATTCTTTTTTTATTATGCTTTTAATGATGCCAACGGGGAAATTACTCTCCGCCGCATTTGACCCATCTGTACTTAACACACACACCAGAGCAGTGGGCAGCCACCAGTGGAGCGCCCGGGGAGCAGTTGTGGGGGTGAGGTGCTTTGCTCAATGGCACTCCAGCCGTGTCGAGGGAAGGGGCAAGCGTTTGCCCTTCACTCCCCACACCCACAGTTTCTCCTGTGAGCACAGGGAATCAAACCGGCGATCTTTCTGTGCCAAGCCGTCCGCTTCCCGAACATGTAGGCCCATAATAGAGAATAAGACCCTCTTCGCACCAAAATTAGCACGTAAAGGCAGGTCTTTTAAACACGTGAAAAAGCTGCTAAAAATAAACTATTAACTACTTTCTCATTAGCAGCAGATGCAGGCTGGATTAGCAGCAGCAAATCAACATCGGCACGCTGATATGCAGGGTGGTAAACAGCTGAACGTGACATGGCGGCAGTGGCTAACAGGTGAAGCCAGTTAAAACCAGGGTCCTTTGACCCCGGCGTGAACGCGCATTGTACCCTTTTCATAGCGGACGCTTAAGTCGGTCGTAAGCGGGTGTTATCGGGTTATTCGGCCAGTGTGAATCGGGCTTAAAGGATGAAACTGGCATGTGCAATGACGCACTGATACCGATGTTAAACAGATGCTAGGATGGGTTCCACAAAGAAAGGAAAGAAACTTTGATGCCAATCCCATCAATCAAAGTGTAACCTCAGAAAGACCCCACTCCCACATCCCCTGCTCACTGTACTACTCGTGTTCACTGGAGATATCTATTGCTTCCTTCACCGCGAAAGACAAAGTGAGCCAAGAGACATCGCCGTGGCATTACTCATCATTGTTAGGATGAGAAAGCAGGTCTCATTGGTATGTAGAGTGGGTCAGTTTGATGACTGCTTGATTCATCGTCTACATAAAAAGGCAGGCGAAGAATCCACACTGCCTTTAGTCGCTGTTCACCCTCACAGGGAGAATGGGATGGGAGTGAATAAGTCAATAAGACTGAACGGCGGTGGAAGGGAGAGCAGGAAATGGCTTAGACAGGAAATGTGAGGAGGAGGAGGAGACAATATGAGATACAATGAAAAGTGGGCAAGGGCCACAACAGGGAAGGTAAAGAGGGGAAGGTCCGGTGAGGAAGGTGAGGGGAGGTGGGAGGTGAGCGCAAGAAGGAGATAAAGGGCTTTCATTTGACCACTGCCAGTTTGCGCCTTTCTGCACAGCCAGTGATAAAAGAGCCAGCCAACAGAGTCCCCTAATCAAGACAAACCTCCACCCCCAGCAGATGGAGTGAGGGAGGGGTAGAAAGAGCAGAGAGAGAGAGAGGGAGATGATGGAGGAAAGAAAGACGGGAAGAGCTGTTGGGCCATATGAGGATGCAGGCAGGGTTTATGGAGCAGTTTGTGGTCAGGAGATAGAGAAAAGAAGGAATTGGGTCTGTGGAGTCACTGCCGGCGAGGCGCTCTGCTGAAATCTTCAAGCTACTTAAGTGGAGAGAGATGTGGGGGTGTCGCTCTGCGTCTGTTTCCACTGAGTGCTGTTGGGAGATGTTTACGACAGCCTAGACACACCCCATTAATAATATTGCCTCCAAACACGCAGACGCGCGGCTCGTTTGTGTGCGGGTGCGCGTGTCTGCGTGTGTGTGTGTGTGTGTGTGTGTGTGGGAGATGTGCGTGCGCCGACCGGTCCACACAAGCTCAGTCATGCACGTCTGATCAAAATGAGGCTGCCAGAAGATTTTGTTGCCACGTTGAGATCCCTGTTGGTCAGGCAGCTCACGTCTGGCTGGAGTGACATGGGGATGCCATTCGCCTGCTTTGTTTGTCTTCTGAGTGTGTGTGTGTGTGTGGGAATGTAGGTTCAAGAGTTTAATACCCGACTTAAGATGGTCACCATTAAAAAGATAAAAAACCAAAACGTCTTATTCTGACAAAAAAAACAAAAAACAAACTACAATTCCCGCCCCACGGTTTTACACCACCACAAACCACTCAAGTTTGTTTGTAGTAAAGACTTTGAATGAATTGCATTAAATTTATAAAGCGTAGAAGAATGTCATCACTTCAACTGTTAGACACCAGTCTACAATGATGCCGTAATCAGTGTAATCATAATCTTGACTTATACTCAAATATATGCCTGGTGATGTCACAGTGACCTTGATTTTTCAGCGCCTAACTCCAATCAATTCATCCTTGATCCCGAGTTGGCATTTGTGTCCAATTTGTGTCCTGGCATTCCAGAGATATTCGTGAGAGTGGGATGAATGTAAATGAAGTTTAGCTTTTAGATGCAGAGTGTCATTATGGCGCGTCATTTATGTGGAAGCTGCCCGCAGTCAAACATGAGTTTAACATGAGTGCCGCATTTGAAGATGTGTTCCTGAGATAATGTGTGAGGTATTTTTAAAACAGAGGCAGACCTTTGACATCTGACCACTATTTGACATTTGTGCCAAGTTTGAAGACTTTCCCTCCAGACATTCTTGAATTATTGAGTTCACTCAAACGGGACGGGCAACCCGCAAACATAACGCCTCTGGTCCCGGCTATCGCTGGCGCGGGGGCATAAAAACCGATGATGCACAAATCTAGGACCTTTTTTATGGACGGTTGGATTTCGAGGCGAATTTGCCAATAAATCTTTCCTAAATTCACTCAGAATTTTGCACACGTTTGTCCTAAATGTGCACCGAAAAAAAAAAAAAGAAGCTAAAAAGGAAATAGTATTTAAGCAGTCGGCCAAGAGCCTAGTGTCTTAAACTTTCCCTTTTCTTGACTAGTAATCAGAATAAGTGAAGCACGCTGTATTCACCTATATCTGTATCGCCCCAACATCTCTGTATCTCGTTATTAGCGGGGGGCTTTGGCTGAGCTATCTGAATTAATATGTGTTTATATTTCGTGCTTGGTTTCAGGCAGCCGGAGATATAAATGTGACTGAGTAGCTCATGTGGAATTATTGTGGTATTCTGCGCCTTGAGTGAATAATCAATCAGATGTCCGGATGATATACTGCCACCGTGCTGATGGTGTTGAGGTTGCTTAGTGCTGACAGACATGAATGGGAAAGGAATGCCTAACATCTCTCTCGTAGGCATGCTGGCGGTGAAGCAGCGCTTTGAGCTAAAGACTGAACGCTAGCATGTGCACGCGCGGGGCAATGTTCAGCTTAGCTCGTCTTGCTAGGGTGGCAAAGCTACATCAATAAAGATATGCATACAAAATGCAGACAATGGCTTCATTTGCAGTTCGTGGAAAATCGTGTAATTCATCCTTTCAGGCGATATTATAATGCATGCCGCGCCAGAACTCAATTAAGCTTTAGCGTTTGCTGTTTTAGGCTGGGTTTGAGGTAAGAAAGAAATTCCTCAGCAGAACCAAAACCGCACAGAAAATCCCAGAAAAAGACAATAACACGGATCACAATGTTTGATGGTGATTTTTTTTTTTTTCTTTAAACAACAAAGCAAAGAGCTCACCGGGAAAAAGAAAAAAGCCGATTAATTCGGGCACTTAATTAGCAAAAGTGGGAAAGCTAAAACGCAAAAAAAAACAGAGAGAGAAGCAGCCGTAAAACACATGAGGGAACAACTGCAAAATGGAAGAGGAAACAGCAGCCGGAATATCCGCAAAACAAGCGAAGCCAGTGCAGGGCGCGCAGGTGGAGTCGCATGAAAATGTTCCGGAAGGGAACCTGATGTTCACGAGTTTGTCTCAGCGAGCAGGTGCGCGGTGGAGCTGAATGGCGGCTGCGGGACTGGAAGCCTGCGAGGGGAAGAGTGAGCGTCTGCGGGAAAGGATCAAAACAAATGACAAGTGGCTGCCCACTTGTATTTGACTGAGCGCGCTCCAGAAATGTGGCTGGAGATCGGCCGATGACAGAGAAAACGCTGTCTTGACTGATGGAAAAGTAGGAGAGGCGAGGGAGGCACCCAGAGACAAAGCAACGGGCTCTGGAGGGAGGCCGAGAGATAAGGCGTAGAATGGAGTGAAGCAGAAATTGAAGGAAAGTGAAGGGATGACAGTGATAAGGAGCGGACTAAATAAAGAAGAGACGAGTGGCAATGGTGGGAGAGAAATGTCCCCGGACCGGGGAAGAGGAGGGATGATGATGATGAAGAGAGGAGGGCACATAGACGGGAAACACAGACAGTCTTTGTCATGTTGGGAGCAGAGTGTGACACTTAGCTGAACCTCCTCTATTCCTTGACTGTAAGCCCCCATCCGGCTCGCGCACCTTGACAGCCACAACACACACACACACACACACTCACACACACACACAGCTGCAAGATCCAGGGCTGTAGCATAACACAGTTAGCAGTTGCTTCTGTCTTGGCTTTGCACCTGCAGAAGCATGAGCTGGACCGCAAAACGGGGCAGAGCCTCATTTTTCATGGCTATCAAAGTTGTGCAATGACTCAACAATGTGCTCCTTTTCGAAATGGGAGCTATGAACAATGGTGGAAACACTGTTTAAATCTACTTAATTAGAATTATTACAGTTATATAATTGTATTGCTGTATGAAGTCTCATTATTTCCCATCGTGGCTTTTTAGCGAGAGGGAAGCATGAACATCCAAGGCAATTCTGGCGATGGTGAACTAATTTCTACAAATCAAGCTGTTAGATATTTAATGTGCTGTAATAATGAGTTGCAATGTAATTTAAAAAGTTCTTTTGAAGTTAAAGGAAAATCCTATCACGCCATTTGGACTTTGAGTTCACCCCATGTTCAAATGTAAACCATCACTTTGCAAATTAGGTCCAGCCATCACTGCATGAGGTAGAGGAGAGCTACTCTCCTCTGGTCCTCAGCAGTGGAATGTTTCATAAAATAGAAATAATCAAGTGTCTGTGGAATAATTTGTTCCTAATTACAATGCAAAACCGCGCTTGTTGTACTATATAAGCAATATCGTTATTGTGTTTGGTGTTTTTAATAGAACGTCTCTTATAGCCAATGAAAACAAAACAGGCTTCCACCTTCCTGCCAGGAAACAGCCACCTGCGACCGTCTGACCGTTATTACAGAGGAACACAATCGAAAAACCGAAACAACGAAATGAAGAGATCCGGGGAGCAACGCCACCGGCAGCATGTTATCAGCATATTATAAAGTCCCCAAAAATGGCCTTTCCTTTAGCCTTTGCTGTAAGAGTTTCGCAGCTGACAGCTGTGGTGGTGCAGCCGAGATGCGGTGCAGACGGAAGTGTGTTTTTTCATTTGAGATATGTGTCATGAAACTGCCAGTAAATATAGATATATAAGATTACAGAGTCATTGGCGATTTGGTATGTAGGGTCACGCATCTCTTGATTTCGTTTTTCTCCTTTTTCGAAAGCTTCAGTGGAGCCATTCAGGAGGCAGAAATGCAAATGGAATATAAAAAATCCAGCAAAATTCAAAAGAAAATCAAAAGAGAGAAATCAATGACATGAGCCAAGAATGACCCGCGAAGGTGAGAACAGAGTAATGGCAGCCCTCGGTAGAAGGCGACATATTAAATAAAAAATGACTTGACTTTGACATTGCTTCATCTAAATCCTGGCTGAGTCATCACGGCTGAACCAAAGGTCCTCTGGGCGGACGCGTTGGGCTCCTCTCCCCTCACGCGGCGTTTTCATTCACATAAGTGATTTACGCGGCAACAATAAATCACCGCGGGCTGAGCAAAGTCACGTGACTGAGGCACGCTCAGGTAAAATATGAGCGTGTTTACCGCCCCCTCCTGCCGGAGCCAGCCGAGGTCCTGCAAGCGCCACTGAAGTTGGGAGCAGAGAGGAATACGTGTGATCTAAGAATTTGATCTCGCACCAATTCTGTATCGCGGGAGATGCGCCCACCAGCCTCAACGGCTTTGTGATTTGTTTACCAACACAAACAACCCGACCAGAGAAAGCTGGGATAATGTATTTTCACACTCCTTGCTCTTACTCGGGCTTAAAAAGTGGTTGATTTTGATGCTACCTGAAGCCTTGTAAACCAATAAATCTCCTCTCTCCCGGAGGAGATCTGCCCTTTAGCTAACTGCAGCTGACAGACTGGTTTCCGACAACCAAAAAAAAAAAAAAAAATTACCACTGGAGACATCAGGCTCCGCAGGTTTGCTGCTGCTCTCGGCTCTGCTCCCCATATTTACATCTGTGCGTTTCCTTTTTCCAGGCTACGGCATCGGACTGCCCCAAGGCTCTCCTTTAACCCGCAACGTGTCGGAGTTCGTGAGTCGCTACAAGTCGGACGGCTTCATGGACATGCTACATGACAAATGGTATAAGGTTGTGCCCTGCGGAAAGCGAGTCTTTGCAGTGACTGAGGTAAGCGTGCGCTCACGGCGTACGTGTAGTGTGTGTTAAGCGGAGCCCTCCGCCGCTGTACTTCAATAAATGAGTCTCCCTCTGGGACACAGGCGGGATTGCTCGCGCGCTAAACACGCATCAACTTGGAAAAAAAAAAAAAAAAGACACTCGCCGACACACTTGAAAAAACACACACACGCACGCACGCACGCGCAGACTTACAATCAATTAAATTCAAGCCCATCTGCAGATCTTAACTAGAGTTACCAGCTCGCACCGCCTGGTTGTCAATTCGAGTGCATGCAACAGAAGAGTTCGCTCCCTTCTTGCCATTTCTATTCTTTTCAGGAGTTTTTTTTTTTTATTTTTTATTCTTTTCTTTTCTAAAGAACGGGAAATCTCCAGACACGCTGCACCGTCTGTATCTCTATCTCTTGTTTGTGAATAGAAATGCTGTTCAACTCCCCTTGGCCATCCCTTTTAAAAATCCCACTTCAAAGTGGAATCATATTATAGGAACAAAACCAAATACAGTCACAGGTTTCTCCAGTGAAAATGGAAACCTCAACTTCACCCCTGCTTCAGGAACATACTTTTCCTGGAGCGGGCCGCATTGAGACAACATGGGTGTTGGGTGCTACCTCGCCCTCTGGATTGGGAGCAGGGGGAGGTCAGCGTTGTTGCTGATGAATTTGCTGAGTCAGCGTGGGGCTAATTGCCATGAGAGGTGGTATAGAAATGAGCTGGGTGGGGGAAATGTGATAAGAGCGCATTGGGAAGGCAGCCTCCTCCATCTCTTTCAGGCCCATGGAAGTCTCATGACATTATGTGAGTGAGGATGTGGGCGCACCAAGCAGCTCTTTAGTTAACTATTGTCTCCCCGTTAACAGCCAATCCTTTCAGTTCCTCTTAGTTTTGATTCACCTATCAGCTTTAAATGCCTCATTCTCGCCTCTGCCTCACTCCTCCATGTTCTTTTACGGCGTTGCCTACCCTTCCCTTCCTTTCTATTCTTATGGGCTTAAGCAGCCAAACTAGATAAACAACAGCGGAATATCAATTGCACATTGACACATTGCACACACAAAAAAAAAAAGTTGCCTAAATGGTAATTATGTAAATGCAAATCATCAATCTCTTTATTTCCCTCTGTCAGCTAAATCTCTCCTAATCTGTTTCACTCCCACAACCACTCTGTGGGTGTGTGTGTGTGTGTGTGTGCGCGCGTGTGCGTGTGTGTGCATGTGCTGACAGACTCTACAAATGGGGATCCAGCATTTTTCGGGCCTGTTTGTGTTGCTGTGTATGGGGGTGGGCGGAGCCTTGCTGACCTTGGCAGGTGAACACACCTTCTATCACCTAGTCATCCCCCGCCTGCGCCGCAGACACACACTCCAATACTGGTTGCACACCAGCCAGGTGAGTCAACACAAAAACACACTGCAGAATGCAGCACTCCGATGCGTGTGCACATCTCGTGCATTTGCTTAGTCCCACACAGATGCTGCCATTGTGCACATTTAAAGGATGCATACTCTCAAGCAGTCTCACACACACACACACACACACACACACACACACACACACACACACATTTGTATGGCTATTTTTGTGGGGACATTCGCTCATGTAATGCAGTTCCCTACCTCTAACCCTGATAATCTCAAGTTAGTGCACAACCCTAACCCTAAACCCTAAACCCCAGCCTAAACATCATATCAAACCAAGTCCTGACTCTCCAACAAGCCTTTGAAGGAGTCCAAAAGAGCGAGGACTGTCCAAGATGTCCTCGGTTTGTCGAAGTGTCCTCACTTGAATTTGAAAAACTCAAATTGGTCCTCACAAAAATAGCCATACAAGCACACACACACACACACACACAGCTGGAAGTGAGAGGTCCCCACCCCCTGCGGTTCATTCTTTTCTTGAAGGTAACATACTCCCTCTAGTGGTCAAAACTCATCATAGCAGAAAGGGACAGACAATTAGGACAATTACTGAGCAGTTTTGATTTTAATATCAGTGATTTAATGATAATTAGTTGCATACACCTTGAAATGTGCTCTGATTACATGAGTAGATTTTGAACGCTTTCAGCGACATAAGCGCACTAATCACTTTGATGACTGTGCAAAGTTCAGTCGTAACCTTTTATTAGCTAATATTGTCTTACACAGATCGTGAAATGTGCCTCCTCTTTAATGTCTTGTTTACAACCCACTCTTCTACGCGGCACCAAATAAAAATGTTTTTCATTTGAATACATTCAAATATTTATAAATGGATGACAGCATACGCAAAACCAGGAGGAACCAGAAATTGGAGATTTAAAGGTCACATCAATTTTTTCCCCCCTTTTTTTTTCTTCTTTCGTTTTTTTATGAAACTAAAGCAACTACCAGATGAGGTGCCTCCGGCAATATTTTTTGAGTGAATAATGGAACTAGCAGTGTGAACATCAAGACTGCTCACATTTGTTTGCTACATCTTTCTAAAAAGGGCAACCACTCCCAGGCAGCCGTCAGCATTCATCATAACCAGCTCAGCTATCTGAGAGGGCGACATCTGAGTTAGTGCCTCAAGATAATCCCCAACTAAAGTGAGAGGCTGCTGCTCCTTTGGATTTCTAGATGTATATATGCATAAAATTAACGTACAACCAAAGTCATTCTCTCCAACTTAAGGTTTTGTCAAGCTCCCCAGTGCTCTTTACAGAGGGATTAAGCCACTGATACCTTAACCTTTCTCTCAGCATTTTAAGCAAGAATTGTCTTACTGAATTTTAATCATCTGGTTAAATTATTCAAAGGAGCACCACGGCATGATTTGTGAGTAATAACTGTCACAGGCGGTCTGTGCAACCAGAAGGGCCCTCAGAAAAAGCAAATTCATCTTCTCTTCCGATTCATTTTTCGGTGATCAGTTTCACATTATTTATCTCCCCCGTGTGGGCTTTTTTTCCTCTCTCCTGTCGATTCCAGAAAATTCACAGAGCTCTCCACACGACATACGAGGACGTGGGGAAGGAGCTGACCGGCCTCGACCAAAAGTAAGGAGATGATTCGGGCAGGCCAGTTGGTGACTTTAAAGTTTTACAAGCAGAATTCTAACGAAGCCTAGAAATAGCACATTTACACGCATCTCTCATTTCATGTTTGGCAGTAATGTTTGCTGGCATGACTTCAGTATACTACTTCAATATGCACCGATCAGTCATAACAGTATGACCACTGCATGTTTACCATCTAATGTTGAGTTTTTACTGAATCTGTTCCAGAGAGGTGCTGACATATTTTAATGGTTGTTATTGGGACTGTAATTTGAGATGCTGTTGAACTGAAATGGGTTATACTGTGAGGTGTCCCTAATATTTTGGTCACCCCACATATGAATAGGGTCCATAAGGCTCACCTTTAAGTACGACCAAGTATGGCAAACATGCAGTGGTCGTAATGTTATGGCTGATCACTGTACAACGCGAGTGCTCACCTTAATGATACAACGCAACATTTTTCTCTAATCAGATATTGTTCTTTTTGTAATTTCCAATGGCAAAACTATCACATTTTTAGCAGGAGTGCTCTAAATTAACTTGCAGATTTTTTTTTTCTTTTTTGCACTGACAGCCATACATATGCTTGTACTTTGAAATAGCCCAGACACCCACGAGGCATTTCTGTGATAAAATCGAAAAATCTGTAAAGGATAAATACCACAACACCGACATACATCTGTTTTTGCAATTTCCATATAGAAAAATGCATCCACGTGTGCACTTGTGTGCAGCATCTGACTAAACATGTGTCCTTCACTTTGATCTGCCCCGTCTTTCGCCAGCCCCTCCTCTTGCATCTCTGAGAACTGCACTCTACACAGAAAACAGCATCAGCCTCCTCCCCCGTCTCCTCCCACCTCCCTCCCTGCCTCCTCCACAGCAGGAGACAATGGCAACCCCTCCTCGCCGTCCCACGAGCCGAAGGAGAAACGCGTCCACTTTGACCTGGAAACCCTCCACAGCTACCGCCTGCGCACGCACACCGCCTCGGTGCGCGGCCGGCCCGGGATGGTCGGCCGGCCCGGGCTCGGCCTGGGGCTCGCCAACTTTGGGGATTTTACCTCCCCTTCCCAGATCAGCCTCCACGCCAACGGGGGCCCCGTCTCGGCGCTGGCTTCCACAGGCTTGGTGCTGACCCCGCTGGGGAGCAGGGCCACTCAGACAAGCCTGTGGGAGGGGGAGCTCCAGGAGCTGCAGGGGAAGATCGAGGTGTTCCGTACCCAGCTGAGAGAAGCTCTGGCCAGGAGGGCTGAGATCCAGAGCAGCCTGGAGAGGGAGAGGAGTGGACTTGTGCGCAGGGACACCAGTCTGGAGAGGGAACGGGACAGACAGAGGATACAAACTATTAGCACAGACAGAAGCAGCTCCTCTCAATCGAAACTCCCTGAGAGAGACAGGACCAGCCAACTGCAAACCTTGAATAATCAGCAGACGGGGAGGGCTGCCCAATCGGGCGGTCCGGGGACTCTGGAGCATGGGAGAAATAGTCAATTGAACACAGTTAACAGTTTGGACAGAGGGAGAGCCAACCAGGTGCGCTCTGTTCATGCTCTGACAGAGGAAAGGACTGTCCAATCACGCGCCTCCACCAGCTTGGAGCGAAGTCGAGTTAACCAACCAGGTGCTGGGAACAAAACTGTCCAATCACGGAACACCTCCAGCCTGGACAGACAGAAGGTTAATCTATCGCGCACTCTGGCCACTTTGGAGAGGACAAAAGCCAACCAATCGAGCGTAAGCGGCGGGACTTGATTGTCTTCCTCAGCGCCCGGCGGCGCGTGTGGAGGGAGGCGCACAGCTCACGCTTGCATAGCCGCGGGAAGATGGCGTCAGTTGGGATGGTGCCTATGTTAACTCACACCATTACATCACTGCAAGTGCACCCTAATAATTTCACACAATAATCTCCATACTTGCTTAAAAATTACTAAAAAAAAAAAAAAAAAAAAAAAAAAAAAGAGCGTGAAGAGGAAGTGTAAGTTTGTGAAATGGGGCGCAACAATCATATCAGCAAGTTCAAAATTCAAGCCAGATGTGAAATGAGTTCTGGGAAATTCTGGCAATGCTAGAAATGGCAGTGGCTGTGATGAAGACAAGTGGCTCACACGAGGAACCATAAACTACAGCTATCTGACAAACAGAAGCCTTTCAGCTGAATTAAAAAATGGCCTTTTACACGGGCTGCGGAGGCCTGCAAGCACATATAGAGCGACTGCGACAAGAGCACAGTAAAAGCAAACCTGGCTCAATGACAAAATCGGCAAAACACTATTAACACGGTGCCCAATGCAGAGGCTTAAATGCGAAAAAAAAACAAAAAAACAAAAACAATATATTAAGTGACTGAAGTCATAATTTATCCCAAAATGTGAATAATAAAAAGGAGTGAAACCAAAGGAATAGTGGCTCACTCCTAAAAACATTCTATTTAAAAATCCACATTCCCTATGTCAAAAAGGTATTTTTGCATACAACCTTTTGTCCTTATAGAGTCTCAAAAATTGGAAGAAAGAGGTTGGGGGTCCTACAAACAGTCATTCATTGGCCCTTCGAGACGGCAGTTTTTCCTCTTCGGAGGCAGGATTTGGCAGGACTACTGGAAATTCACATTCATGGGAGAATTGTTGTCAGTTGTCTGTAATGGTTTCACGAAATCTGACTGCTAACACACATCTCTAACCTGTAGCTTGTATTATCCCTTTATTCTTTATTATTAGTATGATTGCAGTCAATTTGGAATGAGTCCGTCTTGCACCCAGTGAGTGTTTCTGTGAACATATAAATGAACACTGTAAGGATAATTAAAAATCACTCTCTAGGTTAATGTGTATGTGGACCTTTATGTTTTTAGTTACTAAATAATCAGGAAAATAGATATTTACTTTTACACAGTGAATATTTTTGCATTCTACGACAACAAAACAAATTTTTTGCTTCATATTTTTAAATATGGAATGAATGGACAAGGTTTATCTCAGACTAAATTGGCTTGTCAGTTCTTCAGTGAACCACTAGATGGGGCTGCATCCCTGCTTCCCGCGGCTATGGACACTCTTGGATTGAGGTTTTGTTGCTGCAAAATATCGGTGACAGTCATAAATCGCCAGATATGAACTGTGCTTTGTCCCGGCGTTTCCTTTGCAACAGCAGAGGACCTGGAGAAATAAGGCCTGTACGAATTCTCCCCAGCAGTATTCAGCCTAATCATAATGAGATATTCTTGCCCGAGTCTCTCAGCATGGATTTTACAGTCCCACAGGTCAGATATATCGATATCCCTGCAACGAACTCCAGGCTCTTATGATGGTACTGATATACATTTAAACATTTCAAACCTTGCTGTGGTGTGAAGTGGTTGTGTTCACATGCCATGGTGTCTATGAAGAATCTATATTTTAGTTCTTTACCGAGGAAGAGCTTACTGGATATATAAACAAATACTTTTAAATTTACCACCTTATAAAGAATTGTATCAGCATTTATTGAAAATTTTATCATGATGATCATTCTCATGTTTTGAAATAAAACATTTATATATTTATCTACTGGCATCGTCTCTAGTGTTTGTAGAAATTGTGCGTAAATAGCAGAAATTGATGACGGCGGCCCATAGCGTTGCCATTTTAGGGTGTCACAAATGAGTCTGAGTTACTTGTAGTCACAGTAAATTTGGGGCCCATCAAACCTGTTTAAAATCCACCAACCACCTTAATTTAACCGCAAAAGTGTGTGGTCATTGTAATGACTTTTAATGCTTTGCGGAGCTACCTCCTGCATGAAAACGCCTCATTTCTTGAGGAAAACATACAAGCGCAAAAGCTTCTCGACCTCCGCTCGGGAGAGCAGCAGCCTCGAATCAGATTTTTTACAGGCGGACCAGCTTTAATTTGCAAACAAGCAACAGGTGTGATGAGCAAACACTCGTCTGTTGGTAGGTGAGAGGGACGTTAACGGCAACTAGCCGGACGCTGTGTCATAAACAGACCTCCATTTAAGGCCAATGCAAACAAACGCCCGTGTTCACCGAATCTGCCAAAATTGAATGGCTTCTGTTTTTTGGCCCCCGCTGCACTCCTCCGAGAAATTTGGTAAAAATCGCCCTGGTATCATTTTTTTTCGCATAATCGTTCAAAAAAAAACATACCGACAGACGTATATGAAAAATAGCTGATGCACATATCAGACACTTTCCATAACCGTGGAAATGTTATGTATGGTTACCAGCTACTGTTTTATTGTCACCAGAAGTTGTGTCGATTAGGGTTTCGGATGGACTTCCTGTTGTTGCCTTCCTACTCTCACCTGTGACTCGTTTGCAGTCATTACTCAGCCAGTATGTGTGACCTTGCTCTGTTTTTCCACAGTTTGATGAACACGGACACAGCTCTTTCCGGCTGGTGGGGAGGGGGTTTTACTGTACACACACTCAATGTGCAACCACGTTTTTGATTTGCTGGCTTTTTATGCCATCCAGCCCCAGGTCAGGTAGACTTATAATCCGGGTTCGCGTTGATATTTCTGGCCGAGGTCTTAATCTAAATATTTTTTTGTTGATGTTGTTCTTGCTATTTATGCCCCCTCATCTAGCTCCTCCTCGTTCCAGTCAGTCGACGAATGATGCAATTGTGATATTGGCCTGACTTATTGAATCTCCCGCAGCAAAACTAGTCCAACCTGATTACTTGTGCGACTTACGCAGAACCAGAAGATAAACACTTAGGGCACTGCACCAACCCCTGTATTAATAAAGTCAAAAGCACCTTAAATAGTGACTGAAAAGTTTGTGATAACATGGCAGGTTTTGTTTTTCGAATCAATCGGCACCACGCAGCAAAACCCCATAAATGAATGTAAACAGTCGACACGCAGCCGAGCGTCTGACAGGCCTGGTCACGTTAAAAATTGCAGAGATTGGATCAGATGGATCACTGTGCAGTTTGAGTACGGAAAGTGACGTGAATCGCGCGCGCTGTGACCCTCGCAGTCCCCCGATTAAACGAGTGACAGCGCTCTCCATCATCGTCACGAAAAACACCAAACGGTATCTCATGGAAAGGGAGCGTTCATCGCTCCATCTAATGTCTCCCATATACACCCGTTATAATGGGCTGATCTGCTCCTCATGCGTCGGTGTTCTTCCTACGACATCATAATTAATGTCGCGGTCAGGAGGTGAAGGCGAGGTTTAGCGGGCTCATAATGATCTTGATTGTGGGGACAACACGAGCAGGGAGCAGCCGGCGTAACGAGGCCTCTGCCCGGAGCGCTTAAGCGGTTGACCTTTCGCGCGCGCTCAGCCCGGTCCGAAAAAATTGTGAAATTGAAAAAATTTATGAGCCCCTGCTCACATGATCTCGTGTGAGCCTCCTGAAGTCTGTCTAATAAAAGTGATTATTTGCATCAGACACAAGTGTGCGGGAGCAGAGGAGGGCATCAAAACAGTGGGGGGGTGGGGGGGGGGTCTGAGAGTCTTGTTTAAGGAGTGCTGATGTTTCTAAGGAGGTCTAAGTGCCTCTCCACCCAAGGGCATAATGGAACTGATTAAACCGCTGTGTGATGACAGCTTCCAGCCACACGGCGGCACTTGATCCTGTCTTTTAAGCTCCCTGAATGTGACATGAGGACTGGAGGTACCTGCAGAGGGTGACTCCACGTCACGGGCGTTTTACTGAGTGCCACACAGGGACTCGTTTCCGCGGCGTAAGTGTGCGCTTGGACCCTTCAGGGACATTTTGTGAGTCACACTCACAAAAATCAGCGGATGAATAGATGGCCTAGATAACACAGCAGAGCATGTCACCGCTACACATCTAATCCCTATCGATTTATAGTGGATCATATTACATGGGAATGGCTTTTTTTCCCCTTTCTTTCTTAACCACATCATCAAGGTGCCACTAATACACTTGTATTTTCTGCAGCGCCACTGAAAATTGAACACCTACCGCATATGGAACTTGACACTCGGTGACGGGAGACCTCAGACTGATACAACAAAGGATAATTCTTCGGCGCAGATGAGAGCCAACAGTGTGTGGGATGTTTGAGGAGGATGAGACGGGGAGACATGGGAGCAGCATGCTGATGATTTAGTGCCGCCGCATCCAGAAGACTGTATGAAGTGAAGATAATCACATGGCGATAAAGCCAATCAATCACTCATTCCCCGCACTCGCACATGGCTAGATTCGCCTTCTCGTAATAAAATAAACAAAGGACTCTTTGTCGAGCGGCGTGGGTGCGCGCCGGGCGCACTGAATGGGTTGTAAAAAAAAAAAAAAAACACAGAAGAAAAATCAATCTGAAACCAATGGCAGAATTGCGCGGCGTTCCATTAGATTGATGAGTAAACGTGTGGGCATGCACAAATCGACATAAGATATGCTATCATGCAGTACATAGCGCATGTTTGTGTGTGCGCGCGTGTGTGTGTGAGAGTCCCTGCATGCATCAATCAACCGCCCCAGCGATAGGCCGCGCAAACATGCATAATGTGTGCCGCATGTGGGTGTGCAAATGCATGGATGTGCTTCGGAACGGCGGTGGTCAGCCTTTTTCACTCGGACGAGGTAATTGGGTCACATGTGCGAACCGCAGTCAAGAGGAATTTTAATCAAACTTATGAATCCCAAATGAAACAACCCCCCCACCCACCAACACCCTCCTACCGCCATTACCCACCACCCCACGCCACGCACACACACACGCGCCCCATCCCCTGCAACCAATTACAACCCATTTGAGGTTAATGGTAAATAGTGTGCTAATTTGTCATTAAAGAAAATAAGATTGTGCCCTCAAATCTCACAAGTAACTTGAAATCCACCATGCTGATGGAGTGTTTTAATGGAAGGAAGAGTGTTGGTCCACCTCGTGGCTCTGCGCCCCTCTCCGCGGTGCTTTGTCTAGTAGGTAAATAGGAAGCAGGCACAGTGAGTGATGAGTTTATTAGCTCCTGCCAGCTGTGACCAACCCTTGGGTATTATTGGCGGAGTGCGTTGGTGTCGGGCTGTGTGTGTATGTGTGTATCTGTGTGTGAGATGATGTTGGGGTGGGGGCTGTGGGCAGAGCAGGCAACGAGGGGAGGGGCGCAGGCAGGGGTGGGAGCCTGAGACGAGGGAGTACCCCATGAGAACCAGAGAAACTCCCTGGCAACCACAGACGGGATCGACACTAAATGGGGCGCCCCCTCCAACCCCCCATTCATCCAGCACCGAGCAGCGACACGGAGCCAAACGACAGAGATTGAGAGGGAGGGCGCGGGTGGATGAGGTTGGGGGGGGGGGGGGGGGGGGGAAGCGGCTCATGTGAGCAAATATCTGAATGAGCGTAAAACCCCACTGGAGGCCAGTCAGCAGGCAACTTCCTGCTCCGCACCTCCTCAAATTACCACCAGCAGACGTCTGCATCCAGCCTGCGAATGTGCCAGTGGCGAGAGAGGCGGCGCGGGCGCTTAAATGGGTGTTTAGGTTGGGTCTCCACTGAACCCCATTAAGAATTGATAACCCGGGAGTAGCTCAGGAGGATGATCTCTCTCCCCGAACATCTCCTTTGCGAGCCGCGCAATGCACACGCAGGCCACAACCCCTGCAAGGCTCCTGTGCACGTGCGCCCGCCTCTGGCGGTGGCTGCAGCACAGCATCGCCGCTCATGATGACTCAGTGAATCGCGGAGGTGTGTGTGTGTGTGTGTGTGTGTGTGTGTGTGTGAGTGATTCTCTGGCAATGTGAGCAGCAGGGCCTTTGAGATGCCCAAACGCACCGCGGTGGTCAGACGCCTGCCACACCCTTCAGGAGTAAACAAAGGCCGACCAGTCCTCCCCGGAAAGATGGCGGAGTTCAGGGTCAAAAGGCGAATCCAATGGCGTTTTTGTTTTTTTGTTTTTTTCACCACACACACACACACACACACACACACACACACACACACACACACACACACACCGACACAGACACACACACACACACAAGCGCGTACACACACACACCGACACAGACACAGACACG